>VDFB02178124.1:0-42746 GCA_007258455.2 Sequoia sempervirens | reverse complement strand
AGCATAGCCTAGGGTTTTGATCATGCCTATAGACACCTAAAATTGACACCTTGTCATTACATGACTATTTTCCTATAATTGGTTGAGTATAACCCTAACTATTCAATTTTAACTATCCCATTTTCATCACTTATTAATTAAATAATATTTGATTATTCAATTAAAATAAAATCACTATTCGCTTTCATCTATTTTCTAGCCTAAATCATTTGATAATATTCCTCTTGTAGTCCATCTTAAGTAAATAAATAAAATTATTTATTTACTTAATGTCCCCATCCTCATCCCAAAAATTAAGTAAATAAATTATTTATTTAATTTACATATTTTCTACACTTTTTATTAAGTGGACTAATCCTCTTAATCCCTAGTTAATCACCCACTTGCACAATCTAATCCTAGACAACCCCCATCAAATTATGCACATCCCCATATGTGTACAAAGGCATTGGAATTTCTACATGTGGCATATCCTTGGTCCTATGTCACATGGGTCAAAGTACTTGCCCATCCCTGTTGGGTACTCCAAAGTAACATTTTCCGTATTGTCCATCCACCTCTCCCGAGGAGAATATTCACTATTGATTCTCCCCTTAATCCCTCTCCCTCCATCTTCTCCAACCACATGAGGAAACTTTTCCTCCTCTCATCTCTCCATGGCTCTCAACCAATATGAACCATTGATCTCATATTTTAATCCTATATGTCCATTCCTTGAGCCAAAAATCTATAAATTGGCCTCAACCCAAGCCATTTTGAGGCCTCAACTTGAATTCAACTTATGTTATTGGCATGAGAACTCACATCCAACATGTTGGTGTTTCCAATTGATTTCCCATATTTCTCAAAGGATTAGCTAGATGATATACTTAATAACCCTAGATCAATTGCCAACGAATAGGAGATAGACTTTATAATTGTTCTCCTCTACACTTTAGGCTCTGCAAAACCAAGATGGGTTTTCCTTTACAAAACATCATTTTCATATTACAAAAATGCACTTAATGATGTCACAAATAGATTACAACCTCCCACTGACATTTTAGAGGATGGACCTGGTTAGCTAAATCTTCTTTAAATTCCCCATATCTTTGTATCTTAATAATGTGAAATGAGCATAAACAAAATAGGAAATAAAAGATAAGTTTTCAAATTTTAGGTGGATCCTATATAGGTTTTGATTATATGAATTAATCTGACTAGTGTCTTATCCATTACAGAGTCAAGAATGAAGCAATTTCTCTGATAGGAAACTAAAAACTAACTCAATGGTTTTCATCATCTCATTGCCTTACTTGATAGGAAAACTAGAAAATGGAAAATATTGTTAATCTTCTTTAAGATCCCCACTACAACCACAATATCTTCAATTATTCAACTAAAAGAAATTTTAATCTATTAGTTTAATAGAAGCTAACAATCAAACATTCAATATAGTAAATATGCAACGAGAACCTTGAATGGTCTTTGATTATTAAGATTCAAAAGATATTGTATTACAATATGAAGATATCAACAATATGACATGTATGCATATAAACAACAAAATTGAGTTATTTGTTGCTATTAAAAAGAGAATTTACATTATCATTTTTTTGAAACTTTAAAAGACCTAACTATATAAGAATGACTCTAGACAGAGAATTTCTCAAAACCTGACTCGAACTAGAATAAGGCTCAGAATTCCCTTTTATAGAAGCAATGGAGCAATAATAAAAAATCATTATTCCACCACTTATCTCACAAAAGATAAAATTTAAGTGGTGACACCTTTACAAAAGGACAAAATATATTTATGCATGAGGAAGAAACCACTAAAAAGTAGTTGGAGATATTTTGGAGTGTTTATATTCTCGAAAGGATTTGATTCACTCAAAATTACTTCTTGAAGTCAATAGGACACCTATGAAATTCCTTTTTTGACTTATTTATTTTGCATATATGTTGATCAGTAATAGAAAATTGAAAAGAAACTCAACTATCTATACTAATTTTATCCTTATCTTCTATCATACTTTTCTAACAAGCTATCTACTAAGAGGAATAAATTGATTATCTCTGACCATTTGATCTATATGATCATCCCCTATTAACACCTGTACCACATGTCAAAGAAACCAGCCATACTATACCCAAGCTTGGAGAGAAAATCCAAACTAAGATTCAATTGATCTACATTAAATTCACCATCCTTATTTATTTTTACATAAATTGGGTAAAGGATGTCAACCAAATTTTGTGTTGGCTCAAGTAGATAGACATTCAAACCAACCATTGGATAACACAATCCTATACACTGTCACTTATAAATTTCTCTATGGAATGATTATTGGCATGAAACTTTGGATATAACACCTTCACATCTCAAAGAAATTAAATTTTTAACCACATAACCATATCTACAAATGTTGAGATGTGTAGAGCCAACCTTTGCACCTTTGAGAACATCCACATAGAATCAACAAAAACTTCAGTCTGTCACTCTTAAAAAACACCTTTTTGGTAACCCAAAATACTTGAAACTTGGATCACACATGTCTTGAAACAACATGAATCTATCGTCCAAACTGTAGAAGTAAAACATCATTAGTAGAGAAATGTTGAGCATTTCCAAAATACTCTGGCAACCAATCAACTAGACTATAACACTCTCCATATAAATTTTGACATCAATGACAACCAAACTGTAGTAAATTTCCCATGCACACTTTGGACCAAGATTTTGGAGATGTATGGGTAAGTGCACAAAGATGAGGGGCCAAAAAGGGGTCTTAAGTGGCTACTTCTTTTTTGAAATCAGGAAACATACTAACCTTGGATGAGAAATTGAGGATGGTTACACTCAAAATTTTAAGAGGCAACAAAAATAAGGGTCGTATTACTCTGAGTCTACTTTCTAAACTACTATTTTTTTAAAAAAATGGTAGAGATTAAGGGGTTCAAATAAGGGAGTCATAGAAATTGGTGTTGTTTTTGTCAAAAAATAAAACATAGCATCTATTGTGGCTCCCTCAAAAGGTTAACTTTTTTTTAGTATTTTTAAAATTGCTTTAGTGAGAAATTAGCTAACAACATGTAGTTTATGCCCAATTTTTTTGATAATTTTTTAATGAATATATGATTTTTTACTAATTTTGAAAGTGGACACATCTTGAAAAATGGAAATTTGGTTGTGATACCCCTATAATTTTTTAAAACTAATCAAAAATCATTTTTTGAATGTGTAGAATGGATTCTAGTTTGTAAAAATGTAATTTTTTAAAAATTTCAATGGACGGATAAAAATTTAAAAAAAAAATACCAAACATTAGTTTTTGACAAAAAAAGGATACGCAAACAAAAGAAATTAAAGATGAAAACCTTAACATAGTCAAAATGTGAAAAAAAATTACATTGTTAAACAACTGAGAGAGAGCTTCATATTACCTAGGTGTTTGATTTACTCGACCTTGAAACACATGTAAATGTGATGGTTAGCATGAACAAGATTATGTGAAATTTTGTAGAATATGCAAAAACATGTTTTTGGATGTTGGAAAGGAACTCCAAGCCTTTGCATTGGAAATCCAAAGAAAATCCAAGCCAAAGGCTTTGAGATTCCCAAATTAAGGCATAACGCAAGCACGCTATAACACACTCGTGTTATGTCACGGTTTTGACATAACACGAGTGTGTTATAACGCACTCGTGTTATGCCTTGCTTTATGTTTTTGCATGTGTTTGTATAAATGTGTGTTTTGTGTAAGAATGTTTGTATTTCACATAACAAGAGCATATTATAGCGCACTTGTGTTATGGCTCGCTTTATGTTTTTGTGTATGTTTGTATAAAATGTATGTTTTACATACATGTATGTTTGTATATATATGTTTATATGCATACTTGTATGTATGTATGCTTGTATGTATGTATGTATGTATGTATGTATGTATGTATGTATGTATGTATGTATGTTTGTGTGTTTGAATGCATGTATGTTTGTATGTGTGAATGTATGCTTGTATGCATGTGTAGACATGTAAAATTGACCTAATGCCTATCACATGATGTAAACGGCATTTTCACATCATCAGCATCATTTTCATCAAACATCATTGAATTTCACATCAATTGCTTCCAAAATCCTAATTTCCCCTATTAATTGAATAATACAACATTATTTAATTAATTCACTTTTTCATCATTTTTGACTAATTAAATAAATTCCATTTATTTAATGAAGTCCCAAAAACCCTATTTCTGCTATTAATTGAATAAAATGACATTATTTAATTAATTCACATTTCTATCATTTCAACCAATTAAATATATTACATTTTTTTAATGAAGTCCTAATCTTCACTTTATTCATCCCGATTAATTAAATAACACCAATTATTTATTTATGTGACTAAATCACATTATCCCCCTAAGTTAATTGAATTATTAAATTATATTAATTTAATTATGACACTTTCCCTCCAAATTTTGAATAATTAAATCAAACTATTCAAATCATTGATCAAAAATCAAATCAAACTAATGTGACTTTGTTTGCAAAAGTCAAACTTGATTTGCACATTCAACTCCAAAATGAGTTAATTAATTAAATCAATTAATTAATCTTTTTCAACCACTTTCCTGATTGAGTAAATTACGATCCCCTGATTTCTCAATCTAATCATGACAGATCAATATATTTCTAATTGAGCAAATTATGATCCCCTAATTTCTCAATCTAATCGTGACTGATCAATCTATTATTCAATCCCACTGATCATTCAATCTATTTCTTCAACCACACAAATTGTGCAATCTATTTTGCACAGATTATTCATGTCTAAATCCTCTCAACACCTTTCGACCATCAATCTTGATTCAACATTGTTTAATCATGATCGTCCATTTGAAATCTCATTTTTTATATAACAAACCTCTTTCCTCACCAAAAAAGGATCAGAGAATCAACCTATTCAAACAATGCAGTAATGCCAAAACACCATTGATATAGCTTCAACATTTCTTCAATCAACCATTCACGTATCAAGATTTTGTACATGAACTATGGAGGCTTCACAATGATATGAAAAATCCAACATTGGGCGAACACACTCTAATATGGGATAGTAACACTATGCTTTTTCATGAATTCATGTATGCTTTCATATTTTGATCTTGTTTCTTGAATTCTATAATAGCTTAGTTTTATTTTGTAAGTGTAGGATTAGATCTTAAATTAGTGTTCTTGATCTTAGATTATGATGCAGGAGCATCCAGTGCTATAAGGGAAATCCTGTATCACCCAAAAATATTTGCATTTCCTATTTTTTGTTTCTTAGATGTTTTTGCAGTTTTGGATACCCTTTTTGTCATAATGTAATTCATAACTTTCAGTTTTGCTTTTCTACTTTTTCTCGTCAACTGGTATTTTTAGCAGGTATTGGAATTTGAAGGTATTTGGAGAAAAAAATTATATGGGAGGATTCAAAATGGAAAAATAAGAACATTGGCAAAAGAATGAGGTTGAGAGCATTCCTGGTTTGAAAGATTTGCAGTTTCAGTCTCCCAAAATTACACTTGAAAACCTTCCAGATCAGATTTGAGGAATTAAATGGACCCAAAACTTAACAAAATTGGCGTAGAAAATTTCGATCACATCCTTGACTTCGAGACCTTTCCAACGGTTCAAACAGTTCGAAAAATAGAGTCTCGGATCAAAAGTAATGGCTTCCGGAAGTTAGTGCACTTTCAAAAACATGCGAATTTCTGAATGTGGTTTTAAATTTAAGTTTCAATTTGTAATTTTCAGCACCAAATAGCAAAAACTCATAATTCAAATGTTGTTTTGGCTCCAAAATTGAAAAGGAGCTATTTATGGGTGGGGTTTTCTAATTTTTGGTAGCTTTTTGGGGGAAAAGATCTCATACTGCAAAAAGAGGAATTTTTGTAGTTTTGATAACTTGCATGTATTGTAGAACTTGAGAATTTGAGATCCTCTACATGTAAGATTTTCATATTCTGAATAATAATAATAATCTCTAGTTGTGTGTTATTTTTTGTCTCAGGTTGTACCCTTGTCAGGTGGTATCAGAGCGGGTTTTCTTGAGCGTGTGGATAGATCGTTGATCATGAAGCAGTTCGCACCAGGATCGTGGTTGGGGGTTTGAGATATTCAAGATGCCTCCAAGAGTGATGCCTAGTAGGTGGGGTGATTCTAGAGGTGGCAGAGGTGGTAGCAATGCTAGTGGAAGAGATTCATTAGTGGTCGAGGGTTTCAGAGCCCTCCAGAGACAAATTGATGCATTGCAGGAACAGATGAGAAGAGGGTTATACCTGAGAAGGAAAAAAGAAAGTGAGGATGAAGAAGAGGTGGAAGATTTAGATGTAGAAGAGGAAGAAGAAGCGACTGATCAAGATCAAATGTGGCTGATAAGGGCCATTTCAAATATCAAAAGAAGACCCAAAGTAGAAGTTCCCAGTTATTTTAGAAGTCTGAACCCGAAAGAATTGATCGATTGGATCAATGAGCTAGAAGAGTATTTCGAGTATGAAGAAATAGAGGACCTAGATCAGGTTAAGATTGCAAAAATGAAGCTAAAGGGCCACGTAAATATTTGGTGGAAAGAGGTCCAGTTGGAGAGAAATCAAAGAGGAAAAGGAAAGATTAGTAGTTGGGATCGCATGGTGGAGAAACTGAAGAAACAGTTCATACCAGTGGACTACGAGTTAGATCTATTGAAGAAATTGCAAGGGTTGAAGTAAGGAAATAGATCTGTGAAAGAATACACAAAATATTTTCACAAGATGATCATCAGAATGGACCATGTAGAGGCTAACAAGGAGAAGATAGCCCGTTATCTTAATGGGTTATGGTCAAGCATTCAAGAGGAGCTAAGCCTAGTCAGAATGACCACCATTGAGGATGCATACTAGTTTGCTCTGAAAGTTGAAGAGAAGCTGAACAAAAGATTTGACAACAAGCAAAAGGGATGAGGAGATTAAAGAGGAAGGGGTAGTGGAAGATCTTCTGGAAACCGAAATGAGGATGAGAAGAAAAATGGAGATGTGGGTACTAGCCAAGGCCAGAAGAGTGATAAATTCTTCCACCCTTGTGATCAAAACAGTGGTGATCAAAGAGGTAGAGGACGAGGAATATCTAGGCAAGGATCCGAAAGAGGTAGTTTCAGAGGAACTTTCTTCCAATGTGGTGAAGAAGGGAATCGAGCCTATGAATGTCCACAACACCAAGGAAGGATAGACAGAAGGCCAGAAGGTCATGCAAGGGTTGAACATGCAGATGAGGAGGCTCAATCCAAGCATTCAAATGATGCTAAAAGTGGTGAATCCCTAGTGGTTAGAAGAGCCTTGGTGACGGAAGAATTTATTTTGCACAAGGTGCAAATGTGAAGGAAAATTTTGTGATGTCATTATTGACAATGGGAGCATTGATAATATAGTGTCAGAAGAGATGGTTACGAAGTTGAAGCTAAAGAGGGAAAGGCATCCACATCCGTATCAGATTGCCTGGTTGCAGAAAGACCACAAAGTTCTGGTCAATGAGCAATGCCTGGTGAAGTTCAAGATCAAGAGCTATCGTGATGAGGTACTCTATGATATCATCCCCATGGATGCATATCACAAGTTTTTGGGGAGGCCGTGGAAATTCAATAGGAGAGCTATACATGATGGCCATGCAAACACTTATTCCCTGATGAAGGATGGAGTCCGCCATAAGTTGAAACCTTTGAAGGAGGCTGAAGAAAAGGTATGCAGTAGTGCTAGAGTTTGTTATGTTGATGGACGATAATTTTTAGAAGGCATGAAGCATGAGCATATGTGTTATGCATTGATTCCTAGAATGGATAAGGAAGATAATGAGAAGGCGCTAGTAGAAGTTTTTGGATTATTGAATGAGTTTCAGGATATTGTTTCTAATAATGTACCTGAGGGTTTACCACCAGTGAAGAAGATCAGTCATGAGATTGACTTGATCCCTAGAATTATTTTTCCAAATAAGGAAGCTTACAGAATGACTCTTACAGAAAATGAGGAGTTGAACAAACAAGTTCAGGAGTTGTTGAGGAAAGGTTTGATTTGAGAGAGTATGAGTCCATGTGTAGTACCTATAGTACTAACACCGAAGAAGGATGGGGAGTAGAGGATATGTATAGACTCCTGGACCATAAACAAGATAACAATCAAGTACAGATTTTCCCTGCCAAGGATGGATGACCTAATGGACTATTTGAGTGGGGCTCATTACTTCACAAAGATTGATCTGAAGAGTGGATATCACCAGATTCAGATTCGTGAGGGAGATGAATTGAAGACCGCTTTCAAGACCAAAGAGGGCCTTATACGAGTGGTTAGTCATGCCCTTTGGGCTAACCAATGCACCAAGCACATTCATGTGGCTCATGAACGAGGTACTAAAAGAGTTTTTGGGGAGTTTTGTTATTATGTATTTAGATGATATTTTGATATTCAGTAAGTCACTAGATGAGCATTTAATGCATATTCATAGAATCTTTGAGAAGTTGAGAGAAGATAAATTGTTGATTAATTTGAAGAAGTGTAGTTTTGTGGAGTTAGTGTACTTGGGGTTCATTGTTGTTGGAAATATGTGCCTCAAACTATTCAAGCTGAAACCTCCATTAGAGCCAAGTCGGCATGACATCTTGATTGTCTGGCCGACTAGGAAGTATGTTTATTCAGTACTGAACAGGTCGTTGTGACCTTGCCATTGTCTTGCCAAAAGGTTACATTGTGGAGTTTATCGCTATAGCATGATGTATTCGTTATGACCTTATAGCGCCCGGGAGACCTTTGGCCGAAAGGCCATTCAATCGTGTATCAGCGAGACTCTTGGTGGCTATGGTCTTCGGTGAAGCTAAAGGTTCTCGCTAAGATGTCTCAACGAAGTGTTAATGTCTTGCCGACAGCATGTACCTTGTGGTTCTTAGGGTAACTCATGTTGATTCGATAAGAAGTCACCGCGAAAGCAAATGTTATGCCGACAGTGTTTGTTTTGTATTCATCTGGGAGACTTGGCCGAAGGAAATGTCATCGGTAAGATGTCCTACCGATGTGGATATTTCTCAACGACAAAGACTCAAGTGAAAGCCTTCGGTATAACTCAAAGCTATCGAAGAAACCTCTTAGCGATGGTGAATGTCTTGTTGATAGCTGATGGCTATCGGGGTAGCTCTTGGCGACAGTTGGTCATCGATGAAACGTATGGAGATCGGTATGAACTCTCGGCGATAGATGTGAGTCTTTCCAACTATCCTTTGGAGCTCGATATGACTTGTGTCTTCGGTATAACTTTAGTGACTTGCTATAACCTTCTGGCGAAAGTGATAGGTCAAGGCGACTACGTGATGACTCAGTGTATCTCTTGGAGCTCAATATAACATCCTGGTGACTATGATGACTCTTGGTGATAGTGGTATGAAGTATATGTGGCATCGGCGAGACACTGTTAGTGTCTCACCGAGATTCCAGAGCATTACGAATTATGTTGACCATCTGACTGTCATACGTGGAATCTCGTGGATGAATAGAGGGAGCTGAAAGTGAACCGTTAGTAGTTGGTTTGTTGCGACAGTTCTGTGAGAAAGCTCAACAGTCAGGGAATAACATGGATATAGTTTGGAGTTGGAGACCCTTGGGGGTTGGATAGTGGTTCGATCAACAGTGGAGTGTCAAGAATTCAAACTGTATCAGAAAAGGAATTAAAATCTATAAAGGCTGTAACTTGGAAGTTTCTGTTCGAAGAATGTACATGATGAATGCTGCTGTATAATGACACCAGAAAGATAAGTCTAGAAGTTGTATGTAATTCTTATTACTGTAATACAAAGTGATTTCTCTTGGTGTGGTGGGTTTTTCTCCCGTAAGGGTTTTCCCACGTATATCTGGTGTTCATGTGTGTTTGTCAAATACTCTGTTTCTGTAATCTGTTTCATAGTGCATCTTAACTTTGACTGTAATTGTAAATTTTAAAGTACTTCTGCATTCTTTCCTAAGGTATTGACGTTAGGAGAATTTTTTTCCGCATCTAGTTTTCCTTACAAGTGGTATCAGAGCATGGCCAGTTGTGTTATCCTTGGGGGTATATTGAATTTTTTGTGTCAATACTGTTCAGTGGGAGTCTTGTAGAGATTGTTATTTCTATTTATAGATTGAGATGTCAAGTTCATCTGGGAAGATTGAAATAGAGAAATTCAATGGCAGTAACTTTGAATTGTGGAAACTCAAGATGGAGGATCTCTTAGTAAATTGAGATCTTTGGCATGCTGTGTCTGGAACTAAACCTACAGGCATGAAGCAAGAAGAATGGGACCTTGCAGATAGAAAAGCTAAGGGGCTGATAAGGCTCTGTTTGGCAAACTCAGTTCTTCTCAATGTGCATGAAGAGAAGACTGCCTCTCTCTTGTGGAAAAGACTGGTGTCTATTTATCAGGGGAAATCTTTGGTGAATAAGCTATTCCTGAGGAAGAAGCTCTACTCTTTAAGAATGCAGGAAGGAGGATCTATAGCTGATCATTTGAATGCATTTAACATGCTTCTCACACAATTCACATCTGTTGGTGTAAAGATTGAAGAAGAAGATTGTTGTATGCTTTTGTTGTGTTCTTTTCCAGACTCTTGGGATCATCTGGTGATGGCTATTGGGAGTACAACATCCAGTTTCAAGATGGAAGATGTTGTTGGTTCTTTGCTATCAGAAGAGACGAGAAGAAAATCTTCTAAGATGGCTAAGGAAGCTCTTGCTGTCAGAGGAAGGTCAAAAGATAGAGGCAAGAAGAAGGACAAGAAGTCCAAATTGAAATCAAAGGGGAGATCAAAGTCTCATGGCAAGAAGTCCAAGGTGAAATGCTAGAACTGTGGGCAACCTGGTCATGTCTGAAAGGATTGTAAAGAGGAGAAAAAGAAGAAGGGATCTTCCGATAATGGTTCTTCTCATAGTGATGGTGACACCTTCATTGTAGCCTTGGCTACTCAGGCATCAGATGATGTCTGGCTGATTGATTCTGTGGCATCATTCCACATGACATCTCATAGAGAACGGTTCACAAAGTATGAAGAATACAATGGTGGAAAGGTGTACTTGGCGAGTGATTCAACCTTGGAAATTGTTGGTCGTGGAAGAGTTAGAATCCAATTTCGTGATGGTAGAATAAAGGGGATCAATGATGTGATGCACATACCTAGTCTGGCTCAAAATCTTCTTTCTATCAGTAAGCTTAATGATATCGAAGTACAAGTCTTGTTCTCAGGAAGTGGCTGCAAGATGACTAGAGGTTCAATGGTGCTAGCTAGAGGTGCTCGAATTGGTACCCTGTACAAGCTAGATGCACAAGCTATTCAATGTAACAGTGTCTCCTCGAAGTCACTGGAAGCTGCTCATGGAGGTAAAAAGGAAAATATCCCTAATTATGTAAACTCTACGGAAGTAAAACTTCCTGCAGAGAAGACTATGCTTTGGCATCATAGGTTAGGCCACATAGGAGAAAAAGGTTTAAAAACCTTGAAGAACAAAAATCTTGTTGAGGGGCTTGAAGATTGTAATTTCAAATTTGAATTATGTGAACACTGTATATATGGAAAGCAACACCGTGTTTCATTTTATGATAGTCCTCATAAATCTTCTGGTTTGTTATATTATATCCATTCAGATGTGTTTGGTCTAGTGAATGTTCCTTCATTGTCTAAATCAAGATAATATGTGTCGTTCATTGATGATTATTCAAGGAGAGCATTTGTTTATTTTTTGAAATCAAAATCAGAAGTGTTCAGTCGATTTAAGGAGTTTAAAAATCTTGTTGAAAATCATACTGGTAGAAAAATAAAATGTTTAAGGATTGATAATGGCGGTGAATTTTGTTCTGATGAATTTGAAAGATACTGTAAAGACCATGGAATCAAAAGACACAAAACTACACCTTATACTCCACAGCAGAATGGAGTTGCAAAAAGATTCAATAGGACAATGATGGAGAGAGCACGAAGTATGCTTAGTAGTGCTGGTTTGGAGGAGAAGTTTTGGGCTGAAGCTACTGCTACTGCATATTACTTAGTTAATTGGTCTCCAAACTCTGCTCTTGTTGATAAGACACCTATGGAAGCGTGGTCTGGTAAGAAGCCCTCTCTTAGACATATTAGAGTCTTTGGCTATGAAGCATATGCTTATGTTCCAGATGTAAAAAGATCTAAGCTGGAGAACAAGGCTATCAAATGTATTTTCATTGGCTATAATGCTAACATTAAAGGATACAAGCTTTGGAATCTCGTTATAGAAAAGGTTGTATATAGCAGGAGTGTAATCTTTCGTGAGCTGAAACCTTCCACCTTGGATCTGCAGTTAGAGACAAAGTCTGAAAACAGTAAGGATGTAGAATCAATTCCTCCTACACTAGAGAAAGAGGAATTGAAGATTCAAAATGTACCTGAAACTAAGGAGCGCTCAAGCAGTTCTAACAGTTATGAAGAAGAAGAACCTCAGCCTCAGCCAGTGAGGAGGTCAACCCAGGAAAGAAAACAACCAGATAGGTATGGGTTCTCATTAATTGATTCTACTTGTGCCTACGCTTTAATTTCTAGCACTGATGAGCCTAGGACTGTAAAAGAGGCAATTAAAATGTCTGATTCAGATTCTTGGTTGGAAGCCATGGATGAAGAAATGGTGTCATTAGATAAAAATGAAACCTGGAGTCTGGTGCCCTTGCCTAAAGGCAGAAAACCTATGGGCTGCAAATGGGTATTTAAGAAAAAGACTGGTCTGGATGGCAGTGTAGAAAAATACAAGGCAAGACTGGTTGCAAAGAGTTATTCCCAAGTAGAGGGAATTGACTATGGGGAAATCTCTTCTCCTGTAGCAAAGCTAATGTCCATTAGATTTCTATTGTCACTTGTAGCAGCATATGACTTAGAGGTTGAACAGATGGATGTGAAGACAACATTTCTTCATGGTGATCTTGAAGAAGAAATCTATATGTCCCAGCCTGAGCACTCTGTTGAAAAAGGTAAAGAAAAACTGGTATGCAAATTAAAGAAGTCTTTGTATGGGTTAGAGCAGTCACCTAGAATGTGGTACCAAAAATTTGATACGTATGTATTATCTTTAGGTTTTGAGAGATCAAAATCAGATCACTGTGTATATTATAAAGCTGAAAGTGATCAAGTGCTTGTTATTGCTATTTATGTTGATGATATGTTGTTCATAGGAAATAGCAAGCTAATGATTTATGATCTTAAGTCTCAGTTGTCTGCTAAGTTCAAAATGAAGGATCTTGGTGCAGCAAGGTATATTCTGGGGATGGAAATAACTAGGGATAGGAAGAATAGAAATATTTGGCTCAGTCAGAGTAAGTATATCAGGACTGTTCTTGAGATATTTTGTATGAATGATTGCAAGCAGTTAGTTGTTCTAGTCATGCAGGGAACGAAGCTATCTGTTGAGGACTGTCCAAAATCTCCTACTGAGATGGAGGACATGACCAGTGTACCCTATGCAAGTGCAGTAGGCAGTCTCATGTATGCAATGGTCTGTACAAGACCAGACATTGCCCAAGTAGTGGGAGTACTTAGTCGATTTATGGAAAATCCAGGTAGAATACATTGGGATGCTGTGAAGAGAGTTTTTAGGTATTTGAAGGGAACTTCAGATTTTGCTTTGTGTTACTATGGGAATTCAGTTGAATCACAAAGGACTCTCAGCATTCATGGATATGTAGATTCTGATTGGGCAGGGGACATTGACAGCAGGAGATCCACCAGTGGATACGTTTTCATATTGAATGGTGGTGCAGTGAGTTGGATGAGTAAGTGGCAAGCTGTAGTCGCTTTTTCCACTACAAAGGTTGAATACATGGTAGCTACCCATGCTTGTAAAGAAATTGTATGGTTGAAACGTTTGTGTTCTAACATTGGTTTTGATGCAAGGGAAATAACAATTTTATGTGACAGTCAGAGTGCCATTTGTCTGGCAAAGAACCCAACTTTCCATGCCAGAACAAAACATATTGACGTACAGTACCATTTTGTATGAGATATGGTTGAGGATGGAAAGGTAAATTTGGAGAAAGTTGATACTTAAGAGAATGTTGCAGATGCATTGATGAAGCCAGTGAGCATAGACAAGTTCAGGTGGTGTGCCAGTTCAATGGGCCTTAGTGCCCATGTTTTTCAGTAAGTATTATTTGTGCTCTGGAGGTGCCTGTATGATCTTCGTCAAGTGGGAGATTGTTGGAAATATGTGCCTCAAACTATACAAGCTAAAACCTCCATTAGAGCCAAGTCGGTGTGACATCCTGATTGTCTGGCCGACTAGGAAGTATGTTTATTCAATACTGAACAGGTCGCTGTGACCTTTCCATTGTCTTGCCGAAAGCTTACACTATGGAGTCTATCGCTGTAGCATGATGTATTCATTATGACCTTATAGCGCTAGGGAGACCTCTGGCCAAAAGGCCATTCAATCATGTTCGGTGAGACTCTTGGCGACTATGGTCTTCAGTGAAGCTAAAGGTTCTCGCTAAGATGTCTCAGCGAAGTGTTAATTTCTTGCCGACAACATGTACCTTGTGGTTCTCGGGGTAACTCATGTTGACTTGGTAAGAAGTCACCGCAAAAGCAAATGCTATGCCGATAGTGTTTGTTTTGTATTCATCGGGGAGACTTGGCCGAAGGAAATGTCATCAATAAGATGTCCTACCGATGTGGATATGTCTCAGCGATAAAGACTCAAGTGAAAGCCTTTGGATATAACTCAAAGCTATCGAAGAAACCTCTTAGTGATGGCGAATGTCTTGCCGATAGCCGATGTCTATCGGGGTAGCTCTTGGCGATAGTTGGTCATCAGTGAAACATATGGATATCGGTATGAACTCTCGGCAATAGATGTGAGTCTTGCCGACTATCCTTTGGAGCTCGATATGACTTGTGTCTTTGGTATAACTTTAGTGACTCGCTATGACCTTCTGGCAAAAGCGATAGGTTAGGGCGACTACGTGATGACTCGGTGTATCTCTTGGAGCTCGATATAACATCCTAGCGACTACGATGACTCTTGGCGATAGCAGTATGAAGTATATGTGGCATTGGCGAGACACTATTAGTGTCTCACCAAGATGCCAGAGCATTACGAATTTTGTTGACTGTCTGACTGTCATACGTGGAATCTCGTGGATGAATAAAGGGAGCTGAAAGTGAACCGTTAGCAGTTGGTCCGTTGCGACAGTTCTGTGAGAAACCTCTACAGTTAGGGAATACCATGGATATAGTTTGGAGTTGGAGACCCTTGGGGGTTGGATAGTGGTTTGATCAACAGTGGAGTGTGAAGAATTCAAACTGTATCAGAAAAGGAATTAAAATCTGTAAAGGCTGTAACTTGGAAGTTTCTGTTTGAAGAATGTACATGATGAATGCTGCTGTATAATGACACCAAAAAGATAAGTCTGGAAGTTGTATGTAATTCTTATTACTGTAATATAAAGTGATTTCTCTTGGTGTGGTGGTTTTTCTCCCGTAAGGGTTTTCCCACGTATATCTGGTGTTCATGTGTGTTTGTCAAATACTCTGTTTCTGTAATCTGTTTCATAGTGCATCTTAACTTTGACTTTAATTGTAAATTTTAAAGTACTTTTGCATTCTTTCCTGAGGTATTGATGTTAGGAGAATTGTTTTCCATATCTATTTTTCCTTATAGTTGTCTCGGTAGAAGGTCTCAAGATGGAACCAGAGAAGGTGAAGGCTATTCTGGAATGGCCTACCCCAAGAACTGCTACTGAGGTGGGATCTTTCCATGGTTTGTCTAGCTTTTACAAAAAGTTCATTAGAAACTTCAATAGTATTTGTGAACCCCTGACTGAAACAATGAGAGGGGATAGAAAGGAGCTCAAGTGGATAATAGGAGCAGCAAATTTTTTTGATCTGTTGAATCAGAAGGTGACAGAATAGCTCATTCTAGTGCTCCCAAATTTCAATAAGGTGATTCAGGTGGATTGTGATGCTAGTGGTTGTGCCATTGGAGCAGTGTTGAGCCAAGAAGGTAAGCCCATTTCCTATTTTAGTGAAAAGTTAAATGATGCAAAGAGAAAGTACTCTGTATATGATTAGGAATTTTATACAATAGTTCAATCATTAAAGAAATGGAGACATTATCTATTGTCAAAGGAGTTTTTTCTGTTTACTGATCATCAAGCATTACAGTACCTGAATAGTCAGGGCAAATTAAATTAGAGGCATATGAAATGGGTAGAATTTTTGCAGAGCTATACCTTTGTTTTAAAGCATAGGAGTGGGAGGTCGAATAGGGTTGCAAATTCCTTAAGTAGAATGAAAACGTTGTTGACATAGATGTAGATTGAAGTGGTTGGGTTCAATGAACTCAAGACATTGTACCCTGAAGATCTTGATTTTGCAAAGGCTTGGAAAGATTACAAGGAGCCTGTTATAGTTGAAAGGAAGAAGTGGTTGGATTTCATAATCTGAGATGCCATGTTGTTTAAGGGAAGTCAATTATGTATTCTAAGGAGCTCCATGAGGGAGAACCTAATAAAGGAGAAGCATAGTGGAGGAATGGCAGGACATTTTGGTCAGGATAAGACCATTTCCATTATTAGTGAGCATTATTATTGGCCTCAGTTATCATAGGATGTGAAGAATTTTGTGTAGAGTTGCAGGGTTTGTTAGATGGCTAAAGGAGTGAGCCAGAATATAGGGTTGTACCAGCCCTTACCTGTACTCGAGAGGTCATGGGAGGATATAAGTATGGACTTTGTTCTTGGTTTGCCAAAGACATAGAGAGGGAATGATTCAGTGTTTGTGGTAGTTGATAGATTTTTGAAGATGTCACATTTCATTCCATGCCGAAAGACCCATGATGCAGTCCACATTACTGACTTGTTCTTTAGAGAGGTGGTGAGGCTACATAGTCTCAGATCGTGACACCAAATTTGTTGCATACTTTTGGAGGACCTTGTAGAAGAAGTTGAAGTTTAGTTTTGCACACCATCCACTGACTGATGGGAAGACTAAGGTTATGAATAGAAGTCTAGGTAACCTACTGAGATGCTTGGTAGGAGATAAACCCAAGGGATGGGACTTGATCTTACCCCAGGAAGAATTCTCTTACAACAATTCTGTCAATAGAAGTACTAGTAGATCACCATTCCAAATTGTGTATGGAGGTAGTCCCAGAATTGCTCCAAAACTGAGAAAGATGGACCAAGAGAAGAAGACAAGTGTCCAAGCCAAAGACTTTGCAGAGAACATCAAAAATATACATGAGTAGGTAAGAGAACATATTAACAAGATGAATATGCAGTATAAGGCTAAGGCATATCAGAAGAGGAGGAATAAGGAGTTTCAGGTTGGTGATGAAGTGATGGTCCACTTGAGGAAAGAAGGTTTCTAGTGGGAACCTATAACAAATTGAAGATGAATAAGTTTACTCCCTATAAAATTTTGAAGAGGCATGATTTAGGGAACACATATGAGGTAGAGTTCCTAGATGGAGTCAACATTTCCCCTGTGTTCAATATTTCAGATTTGATAGAGTATCATGAAGGTGGTGCAAATGAAGTACCGGCAATGGAGTGGTATGGCATTCCAACACCTACTTCGGAGAAAGAGGAGATTGAAGCAATCTTGGATAGATATGTGGGAAGGAGTACCAGAAACGGGCAATATGAAGAATATCTGGTAAAGTGGAGAGGAAGGCCTGTGGAGGATTCATCCTGGTTGTCTAAGGTAGAGGTTGACCATTTGGGTTTTCCTCAACCATATGAGGCGTGATGGGTTACTTCTCAAATTATCCTAGGTGTCTGATGTAGGAGCATCCAGTTGTCTAAGGGAAATCCTGCATCACCCAAAAATATTTTCATTTCCTGTTTGTTGTTTCTTAGATGTTTCTACAGTTTCAGATACCCTTTTTGTCATAATGTAATTCCCAACTTTCAGTTTTGTTTTTCTACTTTTTCTGGTCAACTGCTATTTTTAGCAGGTATTGGAATTTGAAGGTATTTGGGGACAAAAATTATATGGGAGGATTCAAAATGAAAAAATAAGAACATTGGCGAAAGAATCAGTTTGAGAGCATTCCCGATTTGAAAGATATTGCAGTTTCAGTCTCCTAGAATTGCACCTGAAAACCTTCTACATCATATTTGAGGCATTAAATGGACCCAAAACTTTCCAAAATTGGTGTAGCAGATTTCAAGAACATCCTTGAATCTGATACCTTTCCAATGGTTCAAACAGTTCAAAAAACGGAGTCCCAGATCAAAAGTTATGGCTTCAAGAAGTTAGTGCACTTTCAAAAACGTGCTAATTTCTGAATGTGGTTTTAAATTTAAGTTTCAATTTGTAATTTTTGGTGCCAAACTGCCAAAACTCATAATTCAAATGTTGTTTTGGCTCCAAAACTGAAAAGGAGCTATTTATGGGTGGGGTTTTCTAATTTTTGGTAGCTATTTGGGGGAAAAGATTGCATACTGCGAAAAGGGGAATTTCTATAGTTTCGGTAACTTGCATGTATTGTAGAACTCAAGGATTTGAGATCCTCTGCATGTAATATTTTCATATTCTAAATAATAATAATAATCTCTAGTTGTGTGTGATTTTTTGTGTCTCAGATTGCACCCTCGTCAGATTATATTCTAATTTCAATTACATTTCTCTTGTTTAGCATCTATGATTTTACCCCTCATACATTATGGCACGCTCAATGGGACCATGGTCCTAACTATTAATTTTTCAATGAGCCATTTTTGAAGTTGCAAGTTTTGAAATCACTTTTTGAGAAGTTTTCACACACTGTCCCAAAAAAATTTGCACTTTCCTATCAAGAAAACCACACACTTGCCTCTAAATTTTTTGCATTTGACACTAAGAACCACACACTTTCTCTTTTTCCATGCATCTGATTGATAACAGAGGGTGCACTTTCTCTTTTTCAGTGCACTTGATCTCTAACAGAGGGTGCACTTGACTCTAATTTCTATGCTTTTGCTCTGACAAACCTGTGTCTGAGATCTACAAATTTTTAATTGATTTTTTGCTCATGGATGCTTGTTTTTTAATGTGTGACAGGTGTTAACATGTTTGTATGCAAGGTTTGAGAAACACTAACATGTTTTCTATAGGGAAAATGAACGGTCAAAGAACTACAGATTTACAAACATTTTTTAAAGTTAGGAAAATTTTGTTTTTGGCGCATAAAAATAATAAAACACATTCATTTTTAAGATGCTCTCAAAATGAACCATTTCAAGCAAGTTGTTAAAATAGAAATCTTTTTGTTTTGGTGCTTAAAAAGAACCTACAAACAAACACATTTGTCTTTTGGTGCTCTTAAAATGAACCATTTCAAGCTTTCTTAAAATAGGAACTTTTATTTAGTGCTTTAAAAAGAACAACACAAATGAACATTTCATTTTTGGTGCTCTTAAAAATGAACCATTTCAAAGTTTTTCTAAATTTAGGAATTTTCATTTGGTGCATAGAAAGAACAACAAACATTTCAATTTGGGTGCTCTAAAACTGAACTCTTTCCAAGTTTTCATAATTAGGAATCTTAATTTGGGTGCATAAAAAGAACAATGCAAATGATTGAAATGATTTCTTTTGTTGATACACACTTGTATTTACTTTTGTTGACCAAGTAAAGACCGAGATCACTTTAGAAACACTCATATTTGGGCTTAAAAATGGAAAAATTATTCTTTTTTTCTTGTACCTTTTCTATCTTAAGTGATTGATATCCATAATACTTTGTATTTGTGCAATTAAAAAAGAACAAATTGTTATGCTTTATTCACATGTTTTTGGGGATAGCACCGCTCGAGGTGCTTAAAAAGAATCAAACTAATATGAAGTGTATGTTGTGCATTTAGTGTTTGGAAAGCTAGATGTTTGTCTTCTCCCTTCACACCTTTTGGTGATGTTGGGTGAGTGAAAACATCTTGAACTTCGCATTTTTTTAAGCATACCTTTTAGAGGGCTTGCCTATTGAGAAACATCTTGTGCTAGAGAACTCATAGGTGACCCAAGTGGTACTTTCACTCTTGACCACTATATAAATAAATTTTGGGTGTGAGGAAAGTTCATCATCTTGTCGAGTGCTTCTGGCCTATGCCGACGTATTCTCCCTTATTATCCTTGTGATGTGTAAAAACCTGTAAGGGCTGGGAGGTCTCTTAATTGAGAAAAATTCTGCATGTATAGGGACCCAAAAATAATATCCCTGGAACATTACTAAGATCCAATTTTTTTAGAAGCTACCCCTTTATCCAAAAACATTCTTTGAAAGTGGTCCATTGGAATTTACTTCTGAGAATGTACTTGCCAAGTATGACTACAGCCCGCACCATAAGTTGCATGTAAAATCATCTCAATTTGAGCATGAGGCAAGCCTACCTAAAATAATGGTTTCTATTCACTAGGGTTGTAAATGCTTATTTATGTTAAACTTTCCAAATACATTCAAAAAAATCTTGGCATCAAGTTTTGTGCTTGATCTAAAAGAACACATCCAAAAAAACTCTAAACATGATGATCAAATTGTAAACCCTTTGACTTAGTGTATGCTTTTAAAAGAAGCCCTATATTTGCATTCCTTGAAAGGATTTTCCTTAAAGTTTTTTGAATATTTTGGCTGTTATTTCAAGTTGCATTGATCAAAGTAAACATTTGGGAATTATGGCTTTGGTGTCGTCATTTCATAACTTAAGCTATAGACATGAAGGTCACACAAGTCCATGCTTTTTGAGTCAGTCCAAAGTGTTGTTGTATCACTTTCCATTCTCCAAACACAGAGAAATTGAGAGAAAAAAATAACTTAAACTTACAAAAATCTAGAGAAAGATTGCTCAAACTGGAAACAAAACACACAGAGACCGTGTTTGCACAATATTCCAGCGTAGTTGTTACATTTTTTGGTGCAGTTGCTAAAATTTCATTGCATTTTCTCTCTTTCCTAGAAACTTCACTGATGAAAATCAGTTACATTTGATAGAAATTGCACATTTGATGCAGAACCCATGCACTTACTTATTTTTTCTCGCACTTGCTTTTGATAAACAAGTGCACTTGCCACTAAACTACTCACCATTGCCAAAATAAGATTTATTTTTCCTGAGTAGTCATTGCATCTAACATAAACACACAGAAATCATACTTTCCTTTCTAGCTCACACTTGCTTCTCCAAATATCATGCACTTGAAACATCTTTAGCCACACTTGATAAGTCTGGACACTTTTTCTACATTCTTGCGCCTTTGCTCAGAAACCAATGTTATTGCTCTATCCTACTAACAATTGGGAAAAACAAACTGAAGCTTCTTATAGGATCCTTGCTAGAATGAAATAATTGATAATTCATATAGTCCCTCATCCATTATTTCCATCTTACTTATTAGAAATAAAAATCAAAAAAACCATTGGGATCATTCCTTCACTTAGACATTTAAGATATCAACAGTTACTTGGGATTCACAGATAGTTCAAGTAAGCTTTTCAGCAACATATCCTCTAGACAAGGAAGTGAAATATCGATCCTAGTCCTTCAACATTTTGATTTCTGAAAAAGAACCATTCCAAAAAAACACTCAAACCTTAGGGTCTTGAGCTTCATAGAAACCATCTCAAAACCATCACACTTTATGACCATCTGGCGATAAACTGCTCTAGTTCAACAACTGAACCTTGTAGCACCAATCCTCCAACCTAGTCTCACACACATTGAAGGTGAACAAACTGATATCATTAGTAGTTTAAGAACATTCATATTTGAGAAGAATGAAACACCCAGCTAGTGGAGAAATTCAGCAAACATCTGATAAAGAAGAAGAGAAAGCAAACCTAGTAGCCAGAAGGCTCGTGTTACCACTTCCTGCATGGCAATAGATATCCACCCTTCATGGTATCTAGCAAGAGAAAAATCCTTAAGTGTAAATCCATATTGTGACTTTCAAAGAACCTCCCTACCCTAAATTTTACCAAAGGGTACATCCATAGAAGGTATTGCTTCCGTCAAAATACACTATACCATTTTTATGCATGCTTTGCACCAATAGGCCAACTTTTTTCATAGGCTAGGAGTCACAGAAATAGTCACAAGATCTTGTAAGTTATTTATGACAACTAAAAGATCACAACACAAGAAGAGCATGGAGGAAAGAAAGAACAACACCAACATCCCACCAACAAACACTACAAATGGAAAAGGTAGCCCATAGGGCTATAGGCCAAGTGATCTTGAAACACCCCAAAAGAGACCTATGTATAGAGACACCTTCAGTGAGGAAGAACTAAACCACAAAAGACATGAAGTGATAGAACAAAACAATTAGGACCCAAAAAGAGTAATCAGAGAGGAGGTAGATACTGAGGAGGAGATAAATGATGAGGAACTATTTGATCATTCCAACAACCCAAAAGTACTCAAACTAATGGAGAAATTGTTGAGAAAGGACCCAAACTCATATTTTTTCAAGTTAGCAAGAGTGGTGCTAAATTTCTAGTGGACTTTAATGTGGAGGCTCTCAAATATCCCAATCTTATTCCCTTAGGGGATAACTCGATTGTGAGATAGATATTTGAACCCACAAAAAATCCAAACATGACACCCATATTCTCACAAAACAGTGGTCAACCCAAAGAAAACCCCTTGTTTAGAAAACTAACTCAGATCAAACAAGCAATAGTGGCATAACAGTATCAAGGAGGTCCATCCTAGTACATACTGCAACACAAAAATCCTCCTCCTGGACAATATGTACCTAAAAACACTTTGAACGTCAACCCTTCCCAAAACAATCAGTACTATCAACAAGGTAGGCCATAGGGTCCCCTTCCAAATCAGTACCACCAACAAGGTGGACCACAAGGTCCCCTTCCAAATCAGTACCACCAACAAGATGGACCATAGGTTCCCCTTCCATATTCATCCCATTAACAAGGTAACCCGCCAATGCATCATTAGGGAAACCTTCAGTATAGTTCATCCTAGCAACAAGGTGTTCCATAGATCACCCTTCTTCATTCATCCCATCAACAAGGTAACCCACCAACGTATCATCAGGGAAACCTTTAGTATAGTCTGTCTCAACAACAAGGTGTTCCACAAAGAACCCTTCTACAATCATCCCATCAACAAGGTAACCCATCAAAGCACAATCAGGAAAACCTTTAGTATAGTCCATCCCAATAGCAAGGTGTTCCATAGAGCACCCTTCTTTATTCATCCCATCAACAACATAACCCATCAATGCGCCATCAGGGAAACCTTCAACACAATTCATATCCACAACCAGGTGTGCCACAAGGCATTCCTCCCAATTCATCCTACAAACAAGGTAACCCGCTAATGCATCAATAGGGTAACCTTCAGTATACTCCATCCTAGCAACAAGGGGCTAACCCTCCTTACACACAACAAGGACCTAACCCACCCTATGTTCAAAACAACTACCAAGGTTCAATACCACCATTCTATCCAACTTATGACCAAACAAACTTTGTGGGACAACAAGGTTATTACATGCAAGGCTTGCAAACAAATGTACCAAAAACATAGATGGAACTAAAACTAGAGGTCATCACCCAATAGATAGTACGCATGCAAGTAGGAAAACAAAATAAGACCTACACCCTTCAGGAAATATGTCCATTCCCATTCGATCTTTCTATCACTGCATTACCTTTTCCAAAGAATTTTGAAATACCTAGGTTTGACAATAAATACAAAGGAAGAGGAGATCTAGTAGAGAATGTATGAGACTTCTTAGTGTCATGTATGGAGGTACTAAACAATGATGCTTATCTCATGAGGCTCTTTCCACATAGCCTTACAAGTCACCCTATGGAGTGGTTCACCTATCTGCAACCCAAACTTAAAACCTTTTGACGAACTATCTAGCAAGTTTGTAAGTCATTTCTCATTCAACATAGAGCAAGATGTCACCATCACGAGTTTTCCACAATCAAATAGAGTCAAGGAGATACCTTTTACTCTTACTTATAGAGATGGAGACACAAGTCTAGTTGATGCAAATGGACCATTCCAGACAAGGAATTGGTAGACATCTTCATCACAAATGTCCTACCTGAAATCAACTACCAACTCACTATGTTATGCCCCATAGACTTTGAAGAAACTATCAAAACTGGATTAAATATTGAGAGAGCCCTCATTGCAAGGGGAGTCCTTAAATTGAATAGCTCAAAAAATAGTCCCTCTAGTTCAAATGAGAAACCTAAAGTCTAGGACAAAAAAAGAACATCACAAACAATCGAGTAGTTGATGTTAGAGCACTATGGCATGCACATAACATGCCTCAAAACAAAACATGGGTGGCACAAACAAGCTATGTTCCAAACAACACAAAAACAACCAAATTACCTATCCTAAGAACAATCAGGTTGGAAACCAACAAACGAATCAAGGACGGAAATAGAGATAATACAATCAACCTAAGAGGCAATTCACAGTACTAGGTGAGTCACTTGAAAGAGTCATGCGTAAGCTAGTACAACAAAACCTCATAAAAACTAATGGTCACCCAAACTATGAGGAACCTAGCTTCAAGACACCATGGTATAATGAGAAAGACTCGTGTGAATTCCATAATATCAAAGGACACACAACCAACAATTATATGCGACTCAAACACCTCATCCAAGACTTGACAAAGGGGAAGTGGACGTTGAGCATCATCCTAGAAATAAGAATCTTCAAATATACTCGAAACCAATTCCAAACCATGCCAAAAGGAATGACAAAGGAAAGGAACAAGAGTACCACAATGCTAACTACACGTACAGTGACATATTTTTAGGAACCCTCTCACAAGCTAATGATAATAGGGAAAACGTAGTGACTATACGAGGTAGAGACAACAACTATAACATAACCACCCATCAATGGAGAGTTACAATATAAGGAGCCCCACCCAAACCAACAATTAAGTCATCAAATAACTACATCATTGTGGAACAATTGAAGAAAACACATGCCCTAATCTCAATCCTAGATTTGTTAAAATTGTCACCCACACATAGAGAAATATTGGAAAAAGCATTAGAATTATAGGCCCTAATGACCTCGATCGTATTTAGTTCCAAGCCATGGTTGGCAAGATCACAATAAGTAATCATTTAATATTTTCTGAGAAAGATCTACCACAAATAAAATTCCACAACCAATCCCTCTACGTAGAGGTTGGTTTTCACAAAACCATGGTCAAATGAGTATTGATAGATAATGGTGTGGTCTAAACATCTATACCTTAAAATTCATCAAACAGTTGGGGTATTCTGACAACGTGATAAAAAAAGGAAAAAGTATCACCATGAGGGCCTATGATGACCTTGAAAGGAATTTAGAAGGAACAGTCAGGTTGCCAGTGCAGATAGGACCGACCATCACCGAAACTACCTATCAAGTACTTGACCTTGAGTTGTTGTACAACTTCCTTCTAGGACGCCCTTGGATCCATGCATTACAAGCAATACCATCAACCTTTCACCAATGCCTAAAGTTTCACCATGAAGGAAAAGAGGTAACCTTATATGTCAATCATGAACCTTTCCACTTTTGTGCAAATTTGGAAGAGAAGTATAATGAGATCCAACGCATCCCTAGCAATGGCATAGCCTTCCAATCATTCTCATATTTTAACCCTTCCATGCTTCCATTGACCTCAATACAAACCACATCAAGTGAGCAACCAAAAATAAAATCCAAGGTTCAAGTACTAGACAAGGGTAATGGGAATTAACATTTCAACCAAGCATTCTACATCAACATGCTTCCACCAATGCCTAGAGTCTATGGAGGTCTGAAAGAGATCAAGATAGTGCAAATGATAGCCAAACCCACGATATTCACTAGGTGGGGAGACATGAAAGATGAAGAAATATTCAAGGATGACTTCTCATCCATGATTTACAAGGACCAAAAAGAACCAAAAAAGCCACAACCCATTCTAATTTATCCTAACACTAGAGGTCATCAATTAGCTTAAAAAATGGGGTATCAAGAAATAGGTTGCCTTGGGCTACACAAACAAGGTTGATCAAAGCCTATCATAGTGGAACAGGGGAAGAAAAATATGGGACTAGGTTATAAGCCAAAAGACATGGCTATTCCAAAAACCAGATGAACCTCTTTTAAGAAATGAGAAACTTCTTCTAGCGTTAAGGCACTAGATATCTACCATATCATGGACAATGATTTACCCATCAAAGACTTATTCGACAACTTTAGCATTGATAGGTTCCCTCTCCAATATATCGAAACCATTCCTAACATCTATTACCATTTTGGAATGGACTCTAATGAATACAAATGGGATTCTCCTTCCTTCGTCACTAGATATGATTCCCCCACTTCCAATAATGCTGACCTAGACACTCAATGGGAAAAAGTACCAGAGCCATAATAACCATTTTTTGCAACTTTTGCAAGCTTTGTAGATAATGATAATAGCCTGCCACTTTGTTATCCACAACAGATAGATTCAAATTAACAATAACATACACCTATTCTAGATCAATTCTATAATGATGAGGCAATCACAGAGTTCATGGGACTTTGAATAGACATACCAGTAGGAGATCACAAAGCAGGGTTCATCATGGAGCTCGAACAAGATGCATACTTCGATGGAGATATTGAATCTTCCAGTTGCAAAAATGAATGAAAAAACATAAAAATATGATCCCCTATAGAAGACCACACTATGGCTCTATCAGATCTAGAAAAGAAAAAAATAAAGGACACATCCAAAGGTGAAAACCTCCCAAAGGCACTTGAGGATGGAGGGTTAAATCTCCCCATATCCAAATATCAAGAAAGATCAACACTCCTAGTAGAAGAAGAGACCATAAATGTTGGCACAATAAAAGACCTAAAGATAACATACCAAGTGACATCACTTGACCCTGAAGAGAAAGAAAACTTCACAGCTTTCATCAACACTCAGAAGGTAAAATTTTCCTAGACCTATGCTGACATGCCTAGACTAGATCCGACATTAGTGGTACATCACTTAGCTATCTTCCTTGGAGGAAAGCCTATCAAGAAAAAACTTAGAAAAATGCATCCTTAGATAGCATTATTGGTAAAGGTACAACTCAAAAAGCTACTAGACGTGGGTTTCAGTAGACCCATTGATTATCTGGAATGGATATCCAATCTAGTACCAATATCAAAGCCTACTAGGGGCATAAGGATCTACACATATTTTAGATACCTCAACAAGGCTTGTCCAAAGGATGACTTCACATTGCCAAGTATTGACATGACCATGGATCTAATAGTGGGGAATGAGATACTATCCTTAATGGATGGTTTCTCTTAATATAACTAGATAAAGATCTCTCCAAACGATCAACACAAAACAACATTTACTTGCACTTGGGGGAAATTATGTTGGAATATAATTCCATGTTTTCTAAATAATGCAAGAGCAACATATCAAATGGAAATGATGACCATTTTCCATGATATGCTACACACAATCATGGAAGACTATGTGGATGACATTCTAGCAAAGTCAATCAAAAGGGAGGATCATTTGACCAATCTTGCAAAGGTGTTTAATCAACTTGAATAGTACAATATAAGACTCAACCTTAAGAAATGTGTGTTTGGAGTTACATCCAAAAATCTAGTAGGATAAATAGTGTCGAGAAGAGGGATTGAAGTGGATCCTAGAAAATTTAAAGCTATAATAGAGATGCCTCCACCAAAAACACTAAAATAGTTGAGGAGTTTATAGGGAAATATGCAATCCATTAGGCGATTTATTGCATAATTGGTAGACAAATGTCACCCTTTCACTCACCTCCTACACAAGGACATCACCTTCAAGTGGGATGGGAGATGTGACCAAGCATTCCAACAAGTCAAGGAGTACCTACTTACTCCTCATGTGCTCATGCCACCTATTCTAGACAAGGAAATGGTACTTTATGTGTCTTCCTCTATATTCTCCCACCCAATTATCACATCAAAAAACAAAGAAACATCATTGGATTATTCCTTCACTCAAAGAGTCTAAGCTATTAAAATTTTCTTGAACCTCACAGCTAGTTCAAACTAGAATTTCCACAACATATTCTCTAGACACAAAAGTGGAATATCAATCTAGATCATCAATGTTGTTTATCCAAAGACAAATTTATGCTTTGAGTCAAACAGTCGAACTATGTGGTCTCTACGCGTACAATGTAGGAAAGGTTTAACAACCCCTGAGCATGTAAAATTTAGGAAAGGCTTATCTTTGATGAGCCCCCAAGGCCCTAGGTTAGTCCCTTGAAAACAAAAAAAACATCACAAAACTCAAAAAATCAAAAAAAGACCCATCCCGTCATCAAAACCCACAATAAACTTTTCACCCATAATAAACAAATCATCACACTCACCCTTTGATAAAACAAACAAACAAACAGAGAAAACATAAAAATATAGAACCTTCAAGCAAACAATCACATAGATTTGATCACAAAATAGATGGAAACAATTCCAAAGTATCAACTACGTATCTTTTGACAATTCACCAACAACATCCTGAGATATGCCTTAATGGATCCATTCCTACGATAGACATGATCAACAATAGATAATAGTATTGAAACCTCAAATATATATGGAAAGTGATACTGCAACCTTTTTTTATCTTTTTGTAGTCTTATTTTTATGATTTATTTTATTGACTCATTCCTAGGATCTCTCAAGGATGTCCATAAGGATTTAGAGAAGAAGGAATGGAAGAAATTGAGTATCATTTCGATTTATTGTTTGTAATATATTTTTATAATACTACCATGGAGAATACTTGCTTTATTGAGTGTATGAAAGTTGTATTGAAACAATTCGTGAAGAAGTTACATGTTAGGTGTTTTATACCTCTCTGTGTGACTAGTCCAATTTTTTTTTAACACAACCCAAACCATATGCTTTACACAAAGTTTTTGTATGTCTAGTATGAGCAAGAATACTCTTTTTTTGTAGATTCAAAGTCCATGCAATGGGTACAAAGTCATCTTGGTCATTAATACCCTGGTGCATCGTATATATTTTCTACATCAAACAAGATTATTCAAAACTATGAAGTCTCCAAAATAAAAGTGAAAGAAACATCATCAAATTTATACCCATCAAAAAGTATTTCTTCTAACTAACATCCATATTGCACAACAATATCATTAGTACCATATCTATCTTACATCCACAATGTCATCAATACATATCATGATGATAATAAGAAATGAAAACATCCTATATCATGTACATAGGGAATACATCCATCATATATCATCCATATCATCCATCATAAAAATCATATATCCAAACGACATATCAATCGTCCATAATAAAATATCATATGAAACAATATATGATCTATCCATCCACATCATATGCATACATCAAAAAAGTAAAAAAACATACATAAACATACATTATCATACATCGTCATACATGATCATCACATAAGCATAAAATGAATCCAAATCGAAGAAGGTATATCTCATGTATATCATCATAAAAAAAAGGGAGAATGTCATAGTACATCATCATCAGTGAAACAAGTGTGATAAGACAATACAAATTAATACATATATACGAGGCCTCGACTAGACCAATGAATATATATATATATATAAATCATGTCTACAATATGTCTCTGAGTAATAAAAAACATGAGGATCAAAAACAAAAAAAATTAAAACTACCCGACAAGAAAGATAAAACCCTATAGACTAGGTTACAGACCACCATCTAGATCTAATTATCTAACAAAATGACCACCTGCCTCACCACCACCATCGCCCATAGCACTAGGCTCTTCAAATCGTGGTCATTGTTTCGCTCTAGGAATAAAGGCATTATAGAGATTCTGATAGTATGTAGCCCTCTATAACCACTAATCTTCCTCTACACGAAGGGTATCATGCTCTACTCTAAGAGTATCTTTATCTTCTATAATCACCTGTAACTGAGCCTCTACAACATTCCATCACCCACTCTCATTGTCTCACTTCGCCATCAGGCTATCCCTCTCTTCTATCACTATGGAAAGTTGTGCCTCTGCGGCCTAGTGCCTCACTATCTCTATAGCTAGCTAAGCACCTCCATCCCCAGGTGGTGGAGGAGTACCTAGAACCTTTCCATGCACCTATGGAATCTAATCACCTTATGCTTGATCACCATGTTCCCCATCATGTCAGGCCCTATCCATCTACTCTACAAGAACCTCAATGTGTTGTCACTCCTCGCGATGACCTATAATGCCTGCTCTACCTAATGTAGGATCTCCCCCAGGATCTATGAATCTAAAATCCCTACGACATGCCCACCACTGATCAAAATCAGGTGTCATACCCGGATCTGCTTAATCAACCAGCCAACTCCAACCAACTGGGGAAAGTGCTCTAAATGCAACAACATCTTTGTCTACCTAGTGACCCCATACACGGACCTCCCTAGTGGTCCGACCGAAACAAGCCTCATAAGTATTAGGAAACTGACCCTGTCTCTCTCTAAACTGATGACATACTTTGTCTGATAAGTAATTCTCTAGCAGTGAATGAGAATGACCAATCAACCATTTGTTCTACTAAGAATAAACAAGCTACTCTAGATCATCCAACCATTCCTCATAGTCCATATATGATATCCAAACAAAACTTGGCATATCATCGAACACACGATGCCAGTATGGAAGAACCCCAGGAAAAGTGTAGTGTAAGAAATCTCCATAACGATATGAGTATGTATCTTCAACAATATGATCTTGTATCTCATCAAGTTGAGCAATTGCAATGTGCTCCCAGACCCATATGTGCAAAAGAAAGACACGTGGAGAAATAGATTTCTCGCACCGATATACAACCTTGTGCATATCTCTATAGAGGTGGGCGAGAAGACACAAACCTCATGCATATCTAGTCTCATGTTCAAACATACCCTAAATGCAAATACCCCATCCAATAGGGAACTGACAACCTCTCATATTAGGAACAACTAGTCTTGAAATCAAAACACAAAGGACAAGAGAAATAGGGTCTACACTACCAATGAACTTAGACAGATCAATCTCGGATTATCGAACCTCCAAGTGTCTAACACCCAACACATGCCACATGGCACAGGTACCCTATCGAACATGGTATGTCATGAACTCACCATGGATGGGAATGCAAAAAATCCTCCACACATCCTTGAGTGTAATAGTGGCCTCTCCTATAGGTAAATGAAATGAGGATGTCTCTAAATGCCACCACTCCACAAGTGTGGTCATCATCATTGTATGAGTCTAGATGGGAGGCATGTAATAGATATAACGTAGCCCAACTACATCTAGGAAATATCACTCCAGAACATCAAAATCGATAATCAGATCGAATAGATCCGGAGGTCATCTCTCCCTCGACTATAGTAGTTTAAGGACCACTTGCAATCATTTTACTGCACGATGTTAGGGTTTCACTTTGAACATGCAAAATGACACAAAAATGATGAAAAACAAGACGTAGAGTTCCAAATAGGAAAAATCTAGCAATATTTAGAAAAATTGAGGAACAAGAGAAAAAGTGATGGTTTAAGTCAAGGGCGTGGGTTTATGTCAAATACAAGAATATCAAAAGCGAGGAAGTTTTGAAAGTGCAAATATCTAAAGAAGATGAATGGAAAATGAACCCACACATTCAAAAACAAATATTTACATCAAAAGCATAAAATAAAGGTGAAAATCTAGGTCAAATGTGAGGATCTAAAGCAAGTGTGAAGGAATTTTTCAAGAGCGACCTTCCTAAATTGGAAAGTGCAAAGGAAACAATGCAAATGTGTTGAGATCATGTAAACTTTTCTATTGACTCAAGGAACTTTGTACATGAATTACGAGAATTTTACAAGACAAAAACAAGAAGTGAGAGGGTACATACCGGCCCACCGATGTCTGCAGGCCATCTAAACTCTCGAACCAAGTTTGAATGATGTAGGGCTCCCTAAATCCTAGGCATTACTCCCCAACAATTGATAAAATGGGAAATCTAGAGATAATAATTCTCTATAGGATCAAAGCACAAATGAGGAAATTAGAACCCTAATTACCTATATTAACCCTCAAAAACCTTCTTTTTTTTACCTAGAAAACCCTAATTTTTAATTAAGGAACCTTCCTACATTCAACATAGGACTTCCCAGGAACATCAAAACAAGCAATGAGGGGCCTATAGACCTAATTTTTCATCCTAAACACATCTAAACTAAAATAGAATAATGTCCTGAGCCTGACCTCAAAATAAAAATTTTCCACCAACCTCTCGAGGGGGCAACACATAATCGTACCATCATGTCGCTAAACTTCAAGCCATAGTAGGGCATAATTTTTTTGAAAAACTTGATCTTAAAAATGAAACCTTTGAAACAAAGCAACCAATACTTTGTATCAAAGAGGGGCAAAATGTAGACATGTAAAATTGACCTAACACCTATCACACACTATAAATGACATCTTCACATCATCGACATCATTTTCATCAAACATCACTACATTTCACATCAATTGCTTCCAAAACCCTAATTTTCCCTATTAATTGAATAATACAATATTATTTAATTAATTCACTTTTTCATAATTTTAGACTAATTAAATAAATTTTATTTATTTAATGAATTCTCAAAAACTCTATTTCTATTATTAATTGAATAATACAATATTATTTAATTAATTCACATTTCTATCATTTTCACCAATTAAATAAATTACATTTATTTAATGAAGTCCTAATCTTTATTGTATTCATCTTGATTAATTAAATAACACCAATTATTTAATTACATCACTAAATCACCTTATCCCCCTAAGTTAAATGAATTATTAAATTATAATAATTTAATTTTGACACTTTCCCTCCAAAATTTGAATAATTATATCAAACTATTCAAATCATTGATCAAAAATCAAATCAAACTAATGCAACTTTGTTTGAAAAAGTGAAACTTGATTTGCATGTCCAACTCCAAAATTATTTGATTAATTAAATCAATTAATTAATCTTTTTCAACTACTTTCCTAATTGAGTGAATTATGATTTCCTTATTTCTCAATATAATCTATTTCTAATTGAGAATATTATGATCCCCTAATTTCTCAATCTAATCCTGACTGATCAATCTATTCTTCAATCCCATTGATCATTCAATCTATTTCTTCAATCACACAAATTGTGCAATCTATTTTGCATAGATTATTCATGTCTAAATCCTCTCAATGCCTTTCGACTGTCGATCTTGACTCAACATTGTTTAATCTAGATCGTCCATTTCAAATCTCATTTTCTATATAACAAACCTCTTTCCTCACCAAAAAACGATCAAAGAATCAACCTATTCAAACAACAAAGTAATTCCAAAACACCACTGATAGAGGTTCAACATTTATTTGATCAACCATTCACGAATCAAGCTTTTGTACATGAACTATGGAGGCTTCACTATGATATGAACAATCCAACATTAGGAAAACACACTTTAGTACAGGATGGTAACACTATGCTTTTTCATGAATTCATTTATGCTTTCATATTTTGATCTTTTTTATTGAATTCTATAATAGCATAGTTTCATTTCGTAAGTGTAGGATTAGATCTTAGATTAGCGTTCTTGATCTTAGATTAGATTCTAATTTCAATTACATTTCTCTTGTTTAGCATCTATGATTCCCCCCTCACACAGTATGTAGTATGTATGAATGTATGTATATATGAATGTATATATGAATGTATGTATGTATGAATGTATGTATGTATGCATGAATTTATGTTTGAGGTTGAGGGTATAGGGTTAAGTGCATAGGTTATAGGGATTAGGGTTTAGGATATTTGGTATGGGGTTGAGGGTTTAGGGTTTAGGGATTAGGGTACAAGGTTGAATGTAGGGTTTATCATTTAAGCATGGGGTTTAGGGTTTACAATTGAGGGTGTAAAGTTAAGTGTATAGGCTATAGGGATTAGGTTTAAGAATATTGGGTATAGGGTTTAGGGTATGGGTTGAGGGTATAAGGCATAGGGTTAAGGGTTGAGAGTGTAAGTTTTAGGGTTCAAGTACAGGGTTGAGGGTATAGGGTTGAGGGACAATGTTCAAGGTTTAGGGTATAATGTTAAGGGTATAGGGTATAGGGATGAGGGTTGAGTGTGTATGGTTTAGTTTAAGGTATAAGGTTGAGGGTTGAGGGATTAGGGCTTAAGTATAGGGTTGAGGTTATAGGGTCAAGGGTTGATGATTTATAGTTGAGGGATAATGTTCAGCTCATCAAATATATGAGATTGTGTTAGGTAGAGGGATTACAATTTAGGATATTGGGTTTAGGGTTTAGGGTATGGGTTGAGGGAATAAGGCATAGGTTTAAAGGTTTAGACTGTATGGTTTAGGTTTTAAGTATAGGGTTGAGGGATAATGTTCAAGGTTTATGCTATAAGGTTGAGACTATAGGATATAAGGATGAGGGTTTAGGGTGTAGGTTTTAGGGTTTAAGGTAAGGTATTATAGTTTAGAATATTGGGTATAGGGTTGAAGGTTGAGGGATTGAGGGTATAAGGAATAGGGTGAAGGGTTGAGAGTGTATGGTTTAGGGTTTAAGTATAGTGTTGAGGGTTTAGGGTATAGGGATAATGGTTGAGGTTTTAGGGTTTAGGGTTTAAGGTATAGGTTTGAGGGTTGAGAGATTAGATATATTAAGTATAGGGTTGAGGGTATAGGGTTGAGGGTTTACAATTGAGGGATAATGTTCAGGGTTGAGTGTCTAAGGTTAAGTGTATAGGGTATAGGGATTAGGGTTTAAGATATTGGACCTATAAGGTTTAGGGTTTGGATTGAGGGTACAATGCATAAGGTGAAGGTTTGAGAGTGTATGGTTTATGGTTTAAGTATAGGGTTGAGGAACAATATTTAGGGTTTAGGTTATAAGGTGAGGGTATAGGGTATAGCAATGAGGTTTGATGTTGTAGGGTTTAGGGTTTAAGGTATAGTTTTAGGGTTGAGGTATTGAGGGTATAAGGAATAGGGTGAAGGGTTGAGAGTGTATGTTTTAGGTTTTAAGTATAGTGTTGAGGGACAATGTTAAGGATTTAGGGTGTAGGTTTCAAGGTTTAAGGTATAGGGATGAGGGTTGAGGGATTAGGGCATAAGTATAGGGTTAAGGGTATAGGGTATAGGGTATGGGGTAGAGGGTTGAGGATTGAGGGTTGAGGGCTTAAGTATTGGGTTGAGGGATTGAGGGTATAAGGCATAAGCTGAAGGGTTGAGGGCTTGAAAGTATAAGGCATAGGGTTGAGGGTATAGGGTATATGATTGAGGGTTGAGGGATTAAGGGTATAAGGCATATGGTGAAGGGTTGAGGGTATATGGTATAGGTATGAGTGTTGAGGTTGTAGGGTTTAAGGTTTAAGGTGTAGGGTTGAGGGTTGACGGATTAGGGCTTAAGCATTGGGTTGAGGGTATATGGTATAGTGTTGATATTTGAGGGTATAAGGCATAGGGTATAGAGTATAGTGTTAAGTGTTGAGGGCATAGGGTATAATGTTAAGTGTTGAGGGTATAGGCCTAGGTTATAGGGTATAGAGTGTAGTGTTAAGTGTTGAGGCTATAGGGTATAGGGTATAGTGTTAAGTGTTGAGGGTATAGAGTATAGGGATGAAGGTTGAGAATGTATGGTTTAGGGTTTAAGGTATAGGGTTAAGGGTTGAGGGATTAGGGATTAAGTATAGTGTTGAGGTTATAGGGTTGAGTTTTGAGGGTTGAGGTTGTAGGGTTTAAGGTATAGGGTTGAGGGTTTAGGGATTAGAGTTTAAGTATAGGGTTGAGGGTTGAGGGTTTACAACTAAGGGATAATGTTCAGGGTTGAGTGTCTAAGGTTAAGTGTATAGGGTATAGGGCTTATGGTTTAAGATATTGGGTATAGGGTTTAGGATTTGGATTGATGGTATAAGGTATAAGGTTAAGGGTTGAGAGTGTATAGGGTTTAGGGTTCAAGTATAGGGTTGAGGAACAATATTTAGGGTTTAAGGTGATGGTATAAGGTATAGGGATGATGGTTGATGTTGTAGGGTTTAGGGATTAGGGATTAAGTATAGGGTATACATCATAGGGTGAAGGGTTGAGAGTGTATGGTTTAGGGTTTAATTATAGTGTTGAGGGTATAAGGTATAGGGATGAGGGTTGAGGTTGTAGGGTTTAGGGTTTGAGGTATAAGTTTGAGGGTTGAGGGATTAGGTCTTAAGTATAGGGTATATGGTTGAGGGTTGAGGGTTTATAGTAGAGGGATAATGTTCAGGGTTGAGTGTCTAAGGTTAAGTGTATAGGTTATAGGTATTAGGGTTTAAGATATTGGGTATAGGGTTTATGGTTTTGATTGATGGTACAAGGCATAAGGTGAAGGGTTGAGAGTGTATGGCTTAGGGTTTAAGTATAGGGTTGATGGACAATATTCAAAGTTTAAGGTATAAGGGTGAGGGTATAGGGTATATGGATGAGGGTTGATGTTGTAGGGTTTAGGAATTAAGGTATAGGGTTGAGGGTTGAGGGATTAAGGGTATAAGGAATAGGGTGAAGGGTTGAGAGTTCATGGTTTAGGGCTTAAGTATAGTGTTGAGGGAGAATGTTAAGGGTTTAGGGTGTAAGGTTGAGGATATAAGGCATACAGATGAGCATTGAAGTTGTAGGGTTTAGAGTTTAAGGTATAGGGTTGAGGGTTGAGGTATTAGAGCTTAAGTAGGGTTGAGGGTTGAGGGTTTATAGTTGAGGGATAATGTTTAGGGTTAAGTGTCTAAGGTTAAGTTTATAGGGTATAGTGATTAGGGTTTAAGATATTGGTTATAGGTTTTAAGGTATGGATTGAGGGAATAAGGCATAGGTTGAAGGGTTGAGAGTGTATGGTTTAGGGTTTAAGTATAGAGTTGAGGGACAATATTCAGGGTTTAAGGTATAAGGGTGAGATTATAGGGTATAGGGATGAGGATTTATGTTCTAGGGTTTAGAGTTTAAGGTATAGGGGTTAGGGTATAGGGTATAGGGATTAAGTATTGGATTGAGGGTATAGGGTATTGTTGTGAAATTTTTGCACACACGCCCTACTGAAGGAAAGGACCCTCTTTTTTTCTTTTGCATCTCTGCATTTTGGATTTTATAATTTTCAATTTTCCTCTTCTTAGGAGGCTATTTTGAGATTAATTCTGGATTTGATTTGATTAGGGCAATATTTTAAGGTATCTTGGGGATTCTAGAGAGATACACCTACCATGGATTTTGGAAATGGGGATTTTGAAGTGAATTTTCAATGTCATATGTTCATATTTTTAACCCATGGATAGAGAATGAAAAATTAGGTTGGGTTTCTTTTTGAATTTTGTGAAAATTCCTTCTTGATAAAAAGTTATGGGGTTTCAAAGATTTCGACTAGGTAAGGAATTTTCAAAATCCTTCCTGTCATGGATTCTCCGAAGTTCTTGTCGCTCAGAAAATCCTTCCTGTCATGAATTCCTTGAAGTTCCTATCATTCAGAAAATCCTTCCTATCACGGATTCTCCGAAGTTCCTGTCGCTCAGAAAATCTACCTCCTAACAGATTTCCTGAACTTCCTAACACAAATTTCCTAAACTCTGAAATTTCTTAATAGGCTTAAATTTCTGAAATTTTATGACGGAGTTAAATTTTCCAAGGGTTTATTTATGCTTAATTTTAATGTTTTATGGATTGGATTTTCACATGTGAGATACTAATGATTATACTTATTTTTTAGAATTAAATAAATCAAAAGGGGACTTGCATATGGATTCGTGCCAAGAGGAAAATTTGGAAAATATTTTAATGTTGATTTACATATGAATCAGTGCCCAACTATTCAAATGAACCTAGTTGCATATGTATATATACCCAAATTGTGTTGCCAGAAAGACTTCAAGTTGTGCTTTTACTTGAAAATCAAATATTTAATATGCACCCCCATAAGAATTCATACCATAGCCTATCTACAGCTGGAGGATATGTTTCAAACATGAGGACATGTGAAGTTGTTTTCATCCACCAATCAAGATTTTCATCAATGTCAAGGTGGCATAATTTTTTTCTCATTGCTCGAGGCTATAACTGAATGTATTTTATTTTTTGATGATGTATCACTTGTTCCAAACTCTATGTAATTCTTAGAGGCTTCTAGATGAATGATCTTAGCCATTGGATTAATTTAATCTTGGCCTTCAATTCTAAAATATAATATCTATAAAAGGTTGTGCATTCTCATTTGTAAGGGGTTAGAAGCTAGAGTTAGAAAGCCAGAATTGGCTGAGTTAGGAAAATTCAATAGTTGTACAAGAGGAGAGAGCAGGAAAACTTTTATGTAAATTCTAGAGAAGCTAATGCAATTGAGTTGTTGATTTCAAAAAAAATTCTTTCAGCTTTGACATTCATATGGTTTCTTGTTCTTGGTTCTTAGTGTTAGTTATTAGTTTTTCAATTCTTTCATGATAATGGTGAAATGTGAATGATGTTTGATCAATATTTGGTCCATGATTTTAGCAATTCTCTAATTGTAAGTTGTTGAGTGAAGTTATTTTGGGCCCTATTTTGTCCTAAGTTCAATTGTGAATGATTATTTACATTATGCCAGTAATTGAGTATGTAGATGAGGGTTCATAGTCTAAAAAGTCTTTTGATTTCCTTAGAAGATTGCACCATTCTATGTAGTTGTGGGCTTGTCCTTGACCAAGCAGAGACTAGTTTATTGGGGATCTATCCATTTGAAGCATTTACTATTGTTGTGATTGACCTTAGTAATTAGTTTAGAATATTTCTCAAATCCCTTATCTCTTTTGTTCTTTAAATCTAAGTTATTTTTAGGATTGAAAGCATCACCATATTGTTGGCTGATGAAAGTATACTTCCAACATTGTTCATTTGTAAGGCCCCTTGTGATTACCAACATTTTAACATTATCTCTGAGTTGTTTTGTTACATTTTCAAGACCTGGCATTAGAGACCTTGGGGTTATCTCTTGAAGTTTGTTGATAGAGATTTACCTTTCAAGAGAGATAGGATATTATATTTTGTCTGAGTTGTTGTTGTGCAAAAAACACCATCAATAGATTGGTGCTAGAGGGAGGGCATGAATGAAGGTGACATAGCTAGAAGTCGAATGAGCCTTTATGTTGAAAATATTAGATATGGTAGATCTCAAATCTAAAAGTAAATTTTTTGAGTCAAGATGGAAAAGCATTATTATGTTTTCCATGATGGAAATAGTCTTCAGATTGATTTTCCTCAACTTCGTGAGTTTCTGAATAAGAGATTGGATCTCTAGAATAGTAAGGGTTTGCATCATTATGCATTATCCGACAAGTGCAAAATTCATAATACCTGTAGGCACAATGAGTTGGAATGTCTGGATTTTTTGGGTAGAATAGAGATGGTTTTGCAAAGGGAAATTTTCATGTGGAACGTTCTTGAACCACTAGTCTCTATAGATTTAGAGTTTGTTGATGCTGCAATTGAGACATTCATAGAGATAGTTAAAGATAAACTTAGTAGTGGTACATGTTTGCAAGATTTCATCTCATCTAAATGGTGTAAAGTTCATAATGCATCTCATTTAGAATTCACTTGTCGTTCATGTGTGGACATTATCATTAAAGTTGGGAGATATCTAGAGTGGAAAGAGTAGTTAGTCAAGAAATGTGTTGTAGATGGAACAGTAAAATCTGAATCTAGAGATGATGGGGTAGTTGATGTTGAGATGGCTTTGGAAGGGATTGATTGTAAGGAAGACAAATATGAGGCAATAGAGGTAAATGAAGAACATTTGAGTGAAGAGCTACCTATAAAGATCAAGGATGTTGTTCCTACAAAGGTTAATAAAGGGTTTGAAATGAGAATTATAGTTGAGGATGAACTAAAAGAGGAAGAAGTGATAAGTTAGATTTCCTCTATTCATGATGAAGATCCAATACAAAATCGATATGATGGGCTTGTTGCCAGATTTATGAAAGACTGGGTGAGCCTAATATACAGAGTCCATCTAGAAGAGTTATTGCTACCAACTTGGTGTAGGATACATGAGGAGGAACATCTAGAATTCACATGTTTCTAGTGCTAGACAGTAATCAAAAAAGTGGAAAATCAAGTACAGTTGTCAAACCCTATAGGGGATGCACATAAAGCGATATCAAATGGATCTCCAATTAAGGAACTTCAATAAGTTGTTGATGAATGTCTTGGAGAATATAAGGGAGAACTTAATGGAGGAGTCAATATTCATGATGGCTATGATCAAGAATCTAAACCAGTGCCAATAGAAGATGAATTCAGGGAGTTCTCTCATTTATCAAATTCTATTTTTTCTCTATCCGTTGATGAATTGAGTATTGAAAACTCATAGAATTTATGTATTGATGATGAGGTAGTTAACGTGGTTCATATTGATGTTTAGGAAAATATGAATGATATTGAAAACAACAATGTTGCAGTCATTATTGATGAGCTTGATCACACAGTTGTAGGTGAAAATGTGCTTAAAGACCAGTCTATGATGCCTCCTGATGAACATCCTACTAAGGAATTTGTTGTGTATGATGAGGCTTTTGCATTTTCATCATTGATCCCTAATGAAGAAACACAAATAGGTGAAAATTTCCATGTTGTTAATTCTGAGTTTGTTCAATCTGAATTTCACCTTGAATGGTTTATTGATGACTCTAACTCTTTTTTTCATGTTTCAATTATAAGAGGAGTGTTGCATCATCAGTGGAGACCTCCTAACAATACTAAGATTAGCTCTTTACGATTGGAGGACCATCAACACAACATTCCATCTACAGAAATAGAACACCAAGTTGTTTCTTTCCATACTAAAAATATTGAAGTTTATCAATTTGATTATGGAGGTCTAGGAAAGACAACTTGCATTTGGGTTGATCATGATTTTAATGAGTTACCCTAGTTGTTGATTATTCTTGATTATGAGGCTAATTCTAAATGCTACAATGTAGAGATTTATTCTCTTGAATATAAAGATGAATTTTCATTCTTGAGGACTATTACTATCATCTTATTGCTTTTTTCCGTGCATTGATGAGCCATATTGGGATGGGTTTTGGTTTTCCGTGTCTGATTATGGGTCACTTTGAGTCTCTTTGTACATAATGTTGATTTGAATAAATGTAGTTTACTTTGCTTTCTTTTGCTTTTGGTTCTCTTTGGTCTATTTTTTTTCTTTAGGATAGATTGCTTTAGGATTAGTTTTCTTTGGTTAGTTTAGATTGATTTTCATTTTCTTTTGTTTTTGTTAGTTTAGGTTTGCTTTGGGTTTAGATTTGGTTGTTGCTTTGCTTCTCTGACTTGGGTTCCCCTATTTTTTGTTGGGAGTGTCCTATTCACACAACAACAATTATTTTATCTAGGACTACTTTAAGTATTTATTTTACAAACTCTAATAATTTTTCTAACTATCTAGTGTCACATGTGCTAAACATTTAAAGTGGATAAGTCATTGGATTAAGTTAGTTCCTGAATGTGCTTAAATCTTACATTTTATACACATCTTAGGAATCTTGAGGTTGTTGTGGGTTCCTTGTGAGGTCTTGTTAAGTGAAAAATCTTATATTTCTACTTCAGCACCACTGTGATTCTTAGCCTTGAGTGTGAGCTTCATTTCTTACAAGTTGAAATGAAAAGAGAAAATTAGAAAAGAAAGAGAAAGAAAAGAAAATATTGAAAATCAAAATAAAATTCAACTTTTCAGGAGGATAAGAACATCTCTACTGGGACTATGGATGCTTGGCTAATAGTAGAGCTATGTTCGGGAGAATCATAACGATAACCTCATTGGGGCTATGGACGCCTGACTAGCAACGAGGCTCTATCCAGGTTGCTTTTGAAGTTAGAATCATTCACATAGCTTAACATGACTAAACTTGGTTCCTGCAGTAGCTAAGGGAGGGAAATTAATACATTTGCACACACTTGAATTTTTAACACAGGAAGGACTTGCTTGTTCAGTGGTTTTGAACCTTTAGTTTACTGGTTGACCTGATGTGAGGATCAAAACTAGAGATTTTGGGTTCTTGATTCTAGTTTGTCAACGAAATTCTCTAGAGTATTTTCCTAGTAGGAGTCACCATTTGTTGTGCAATTTTTTAACACACACCCTACTGAAGGTAGGGACCCCTATTTTTTTCTTTTGCATCTTTGCATTTTGGCTTTGATAATTTTCAGTTTTTCTCTTCTTGGGAGGTTATTTTGAGATTAAGTCTAAATTTGATTTGATTAGGGCAATATTTTAAGGTATCTTGAGGGTTTCAAAGAGATCCACCTATCATGTATTTTGGAAATGGAGATTTTGAAGTAAATTTTCAATGTCATATGTTAATCATTTTTGCACCCATTGATAGAGGATGAAAAATTAGGTTGGGTTGCTTTTTGAATTTTTTGAAAATTCCTTCTTGGTAAAAAGTTATGGGGTTTCAGAGATTTTGACTAGGTAAGGAATTTGGAAAATCCTTCCTATCATAGATTCCCCGAAGTTCCTATCGCTCAAAAAATCCTTCTTGTCACGGATTCCCCAAAGTTCTTATCATTCAAAAAATCCTTCTTGTCATGGATTCCCCAAAGTTCCTATCGCTCGAAAAATCCTTCCTATCGCAGATTCTCCAAAGTTCTTGTCGCTTAGAAAATCCTTCTTGTCGCTCGAAAAATCCTTCC
>VDFB02178123.1:60801-73107 GCA_007258455.2 Sequoia sempervirens | reverse complement strand
ATATAAATTATTAAATTTCCTTAACTTGATCATACCCATTCGGTACCCATTTTAGCTTCAAATTGAAGCTTACGAAGGAGGAAAAATTAAAACATGTATAAACAACCCCAACCCCAGAGTTATCCCCCTAAACCCTCCCCCTATGGACTTGAGGTCATAGAGGCATCCTTCGCCCAAGCATCGCCTACGTTCCCACTTCCAAACAGGTCAAAGTCACATGTAGTTCTCCTCACAACGTCTCTCAAGGATACCTACACACTGGTTCCTAACTTAGCGAACTTATACCAAGAAACTTCTATCCAAGTATGTCGATATTGAACCTCACTGTCATTATTATTCTTAATCCTACTTGAACATCCCTAGGTTTTGTCAAAATGACATAGGGACTAGGCTTACTACTCAACATGAAATTGCATTAGTCTACACAAACACATAAGAAAGCATTTCCAATGGTACTCATATAATAGGTTCAATATTGAAGTTATTATACTCATAGGGATCATTATATATCTTTGAAGGACATACAATAGTATTTATAAGTGTGTATTAAGTATAATCAATTCTTGAACCCCTCTCACTATAGTTGGCAACACTATGCCCATTGAATCTTCATATAAATATATGCACTTGATAATGTCGGTGATAATTATGGTCTTAACTTTCTGATTTCATTTACTTTTTATGGGGAAACCCCACATTCTTCTAATAGTCTAGTTCAAGGACCAAATAATGTTCTCTCTTGGCACATATACTAATTATAAACCATAAGTGATCCCATACAGTAGCACATGGTTTTCAAATCAACCCTTATTATCATATTTTAGTGGTCATAAGTTGTAGAAACATCACAACTCGTGGCACATGTTTCTATGTCCAACATAATGTGTCAAACACAACACAATATAGATGCAAAGTCTTAAATCTTAATAAATAGCCATCACAGTTTATTACCCAATAATGACATGATAATTTCTTAGTTTCAATATTTTAGAAGGATATAAATAATAAGGGAATTAGGCCCCAATTAAATTGACAATATATATATATATACACACCAAGTTGTATTCATCAAAAGATTTCCCAATTTTCAATAATCATGAGCAACCCTTTATGTTCTCTTGCAATTGTCTTGAAGGCCATAGTAAAGGCATCTTAATCATAACCATAATTAATCTAAACACCTTCTATAACAACCATATCCATGGCTAAGATATAATTACTTGGGAAACATTACAAAACCCATTTTGTATTGGCACATATCATACTCTAAGTTGAACAAGAATTTTACCCCACCATTCATTTACTAAGAGCTAAAGGTTACCTACTACCTTTCTTAGTGTAGTTCCACTTGCTTTTATGTGTCAACTTAATTTAAATAAAATATGCAATGATGTTTGATTTCTATTTCATCTAAGCATATATGGCCTACGAAATGCCACTAAATTGATAACATGCACATGTATATCTTACTGCCAAAAGAATAATCATTTTATTTAAAAATTGTCTATATAGTAGTGATACATCTCCCATGATCAACTATTTATCTTATCCTTAAATAGGAAACACCCAATATAAAGTATGAAGATAATTACTCGCAGTTTGAAATCATTCAAAGAGAACTTGGACATAAATTCTATTCTTTTTGCAGGAAGGTGACAAAAATATGAAATAACAATGAGGAATGAATAAGGCCAAGAAGAAAGAAAGCTACAAGGACGTCCTTGTATATGTCCGTCCTTAGCCAAACTTTACCCCTCTCCCAACCCACTTCTAGCAATCAAGATATACTTGTCATTATTATTTAATGAGGGGAACAAGAAATAGTCAGGTGGATATAAAGATCAATATGGGGCAATACAAATTTCAACATGGAAACATGTAAGCAAATATATGTACCCAAATCTTGTAACTACAGGAATTCAAAACCATCATGCGACAAGGTTAAGGTAGGTTGTTAAGAAAGGCACACGGTTGAAAAACTATTGCGTACACTCAAATCCTTTAAAATTTAAGCCCAAAGAGAAGGCAATGCACTGTCCAAATTAAGAGGCGATCTGAATAGATAACCCAAATCTATAATGTCTCCTTTGGGATTTCCCTAAATTTTCCCTGAATCCTTAATTTCCGAATAACAAATAAGTTAGAGAATACTTTTCATCTGATTGGAACCTTGATTGGAGTCAATACCGAGTCACCGACTAATTTCTTGTTGCCACCAGTTCTCTTATTTCATTTCCATAAATCCCTCATCTTTGCTTATGCATTTGTGTCCCTCCTTCTTAATGATCTTTTATATCTTTCTTTAATCTTTATATCTTAATTCGTTGCCATTCTAAATGTAGATCTGTATTTATTTATTCTTTTGTTCTATCTCAAAACTCCGATTTTCTATATAAGGCGATTATTATCTTTTAGGAAGTTAAGATTGTCTAGAATGTAAAGAAGTTTCTTGAATGTAAGAATTTTCCAGAATACTGAAATAGCTAGAAGTTGTTCATAAAAAGAACATTCCAGCTATAGAAGTCTCTAGATTACTAGAAGTTTCCAAGCTCCGCTATAAATATGAAGCTGGTCATTGCAAACAGCACTGCAGTTGTAAATTGTTGGATTGTTTGGAATATAAGTTAGACAGTTATATCTTCAGCTGTTCTCTTTGTTTTTATGCTCTGTTTTGCCTTGTTTTTGTCCTGTTTATGACTGTTATTTCATAATTATATTTATTTGGGCATGTTTTTACATGGTATCAGAGCTAGAAAAATATTGCTAGAGGGATTTGCTATAGGAAAATATATTATTGGATTGATATTTGGTTGCAGGGCTGTTATATTGCTAGAGTATTGCTAGATTTATTTAAAGGCTAATTTTTTGCTAACATGGGTTCCTCAAATGAAGTTTTTCCTATCTTTGATGGAAGTGGTTTTGCAGATTAGAAGATTGTAGTCAAGAATGCTCTAAGAGAGAAGGCTTTATGGAGGATAGTGGATAAAGAAATTGGGGAACCTCAACAAAATGATAGAGAAAAGGAGTTGTGGAAATGCAAGTTGGAGCAAGCTAGAGGTATTATTGGTAAAGCTTTGAGCCCCAATCTAAATAGAAGATTTTTTGATGTTGATAATCCAATAGAGTTGTGGGAGAATTTAGAAAAGGATTATAAAGATGCAGACATTGCTAGCATGTTTAGTATAGAAGAAAAATTGATGAATTTAGATCCATCTGATTTTGAAAAAATGTCTGATTACTTCAATGAAGTTACTTTTTTTAAATGCTCAGCTAAAAAAAATAGGTGTTGAATATGCAAAAAAAGATTTTCAGTTAATTGCAATGGTTGAAAGTAAGCTTCCCCAGCCATACAAGGTATTTAAGGAATCAAGGAAAAGGGTTCTTCAACTAAATCCCAATACCCCCCAGCAAACTTTTGATCAATTTTGCAAGTCTATTTTAGATGAAGAAGTTCAACTTATTAAAGAAGGATATATTAAAAAGAATCATGCATATGCAGTGAAAAGTAATTTTTTTAGAAATGATGGAAAGAAGAATTGGAAAGGAAATAATGAAGGTTCTAACCATTTTTCTAGAAATGATGGTGCAGAAAAGCAAGTTGGAAGAAAACCCATTATTTGTAGGTATTGTGGAGGTGAGAATCACATGGAGAAATTTTGTTTGAAGAAGAGGGACAATGAAAGGAAACAATATAAGCCCAAGCAAGAAAGGTTTAAGGATGGAAAGAAAGATAAACATAGCTTCGTAGCAATCTCATTAAAAAGGAAAGATAAATCAAATGAGGAGGTAATTGCTACACCCGAGAGTAAATCTAATGTTAAGAGGGGATACTTTGCTTTAGATTCTAATAAAGAATGGATTTTAGATTCAGGGGCATCATCTTACATGACTAGGGATAGATCTTTGTTTATTGATTTTTATGAAGGGAAGAATTCAGATCAAGAAATTACTATTGGCAATAAAATGAAGCTTCCAGTTTTGGGAATAGGGACTATTAATGTAACAAATGGGTCTTTGAAAAATGGTTGAAGGATTAGGGGTAAATCTTATTTCAGTATATAAAATAGTTCAAGCTGGATATGATTTTGTTGTCACTGCTGATCAAGTTATTGTTAGAAATAAGAAAGACCCAAGCAGTATAATTGCTATTGGTAGAGTTGATCATGAAGAGAGTTTATTTAAATTTGTGGGGTTTGTTGATGATGAATACACAATCTCTCATGCTTTCATTGCTCAGATTGATTATATGTCAAAACTTTGGCATGCTAGACTTGGACATATAAATTATAGAAAATTACAAGACATGATTAGAATGGATATGGTTAGAGGATTAACAAAAATTTCAGCTTCTGAAGGTGTTTGTGAAGGATGTGTGTTAGGAAAACATCATCGAGATCCTTTTGATTTAGGTAAAGCATGGAGAGCTAATCATCCGCTGCAACTCATTCATAGTGATTTATGTGAACCAGGCTATCCTTCACTTTCAGGTTCCAGGTGCCTTCTCACTTTTATTGATGATTATAGCAGGAGAGTATGGGTTTATTTTCTTGAAAGGAAAAATGAAGTATTTGAAGTTTTTCAGAAGTTTAAGGCATTAGTTGAAAATCAAAGTGGGAAAAGAATTAAATGCTTAAGAACGGATAATGGGGGTGAATATTGCAATTATGCATTTGAATCATTTTGTGAAAGTTGTGGTATTAAAGTGCAAAGAACAACTCCTCATACCCCTCAACAAAATGGGGTGGTTGAACGAATGAATAAAACTCTTTTAGAGATGGCTCGTTGTATGTTGCATTTTAAAAGTTTACATAATAAATTTTGGGGTTTGGCTATTTCTTGTGCTGCACATATTGTAAATAGAATCCCCACTAAAGATCTCACACATATCACCCCTAAAGAAGCATGGAGTGGTAGGAAACCTCACATTGGTTATTTTAAAGTTTTTGGGTGTATTGCTTGGGCACACATTCCTGATGAAAAGAGAAAAAAGTTAGAACCAAGGAGTCACAAGTGTTTTTTTATGGGTTATAGTGAAGAATCAAAGGCTTACAGGTTATATGATTTGACAACAAACAAGGTCTTTGTTAGTAGAGATGTGAATTTTGATGAACATTCACAGCTTACAGCCACTTCCTCTCACTCTACAACAACAAATGCTTCTCATTCTTCAAATATTTTAGAAAGAAATGGAGACTACATTGATGAGGATGAGTTGTGCACTTCTACAAATGATGACAATACTATTGAAAATGAAACAACTAATGCTTGTAATCAGACATTTTCTGCAGGTAGTGATGATGAAGAAGATGACTTTTCAGCTAGACAAAAGACAAGGAGTGTTGAAGAAATATATAGGCAAGGCTCAAAGATCCAAGGAAGGAATGGTAGTGCTCTCATGGCCAAAGTATTACAAGTAAATGACCCAAGATCATATGAGCAAGCTAGAGGGAAGAAAGAATGGGAGCAAGCTATGGAAGAAGAATATGATGCTTTGGTGAAAAATAAAACTTGGGAACTTGTGCCACTTCCCAAAGGTAAGAATGTGATTGGTTGCAAATGGGTTTATAAAACAAAATTTAAATTAGATGGTGCTATAGAAAAATTTAAAGCTAGATTGGTTGCTAAGGGATTCAATCAAAAAGAGGGTGTTGATTATGAAGAAACATTTGCTCCTGTCATTAAAATGAATATAGTTAGAATTATTCTTTCTTTGGCTGCAAGTCTTGGGTGGCATATTCATCAAATGGATGTCAAAAATGCTTTCTTAAATGGAGATTTATATGAAGAAATATATATGGATCAACCACCAGGTTTTGTAGATCACAACATCCTAATCTTGTTTGCAGATTAAAGAAGTCACTTTATGGGCTTAAACAAGCACCAAGAGCATGGAATGAGAAGATTGACAAGTATTTTCAGCTTCATGGGTTTAAAAAATGTAAATCAGATCCAAATCTTTATGTGAAGAGAGTGCAAAATGAAATTATTCTTGTTGCAGTTTATGTGGATGATTTACTCATAGCTGGACCAAATATTGGGTTAATTAATGATTTGAAATCAGATCTTAAAGGGGCATTTCATATGAGTGATTTGGGTGAACTAAATTATTTTCTTGGCTTGCAAATTAGTAGGCTTCATGATGGGTTATTTATCTCTCAAGAAAAATATGCTTTGGATCTTTTAGAAAAATTTAACATGCTTGAATGTAAGCCAGCCCCTACTCCTTTTCAATCTAGAATTAAGCTTACTAAGGAATGTACTTCCAAGAAGGTGGATGCTACTTTATATAGACAACTTGTTGGTAGCTTGGTTTATCTAACACATTCTAGACCAAACATTTATTTTGTAGTCAATATGGTATCTAGATTTATGCAGGAACCAAAAGAAAGCCATTGGTTGGCTGCCAAAAGGATTTTGCGATACATTCGTGGAACCATTTACTATGGTATACATTATAGTTACAAGTCCTCAGTTTCTTTGATTGGTTTTACAAATTCAGACTGGGGAGGTGATATAGATGACATGAAATCTACTGGTGGTTATATTTTTCAGCTTGGGTCAGGTCCAATTACATGGAACAACAAAAAACAAACAACTACATCATTGTCCTCATGTGAAGCAGAATATCAAGCAGCAAAAGAAGTCGGAAAGGAAGCAGTTTGGATTCGCAACCTTTTATTTGAGCTTGGTTTTGCACAGAGTTCAGCTACTCCTTTGTATTGTGATAATCAAAGTGCTATACAGGTTGCAAATAATCCTATTTTTCATGCGAAAACAAAACACATTGAGATTGATGTTCACTATATTCGGGATCTTGTTCAAGCAAATTTTGTTAATCTCCAATTTTGTCCAAGTGAAGACCAAGCAGCAGATATATTTACTAAGAGTATGGTTGAGGCCAAATTTCTGAAATTACGGGGTATGCTAGGCATGATTGAGGTGAACATTAAGGGGGGATAGTAATATAATGTTCCCCTCTCCTTTGTATCTTTTTTCCCCTTTTTTGTAAAATCTTTGTAATATTCTATACAATCTTAAGGGGGGATGTTAGGAAGTTAAGATTGTCTAGAATGTAAAGAAGTTTCTTGAATGTAAGAATTTTTAGAATATTGAAATAGCTAGAAGCTGTTCATAAAAAGAACATTCCAGCTATAGAAGTCTCTAGATTACTAAAAGTTTCCAAGATGCACTATAAATATGAAGCTGCTCATTGCAAATAGCACTGCAGTTGTAAATTGTTGGATTGTTTGGAATATAAGTTGGACAGTTATATCTTCAGTTGTTCTCTTTGTTCTTATGCTATGTTTTTCCCTATTTTTTGTCTTGTTTATGACTGTTATTTCAGAATTATATTTATTTGGGCATGTTTTTACATTATCTTCCTTACGATCATACAATCTGTCCCTGTCTTTGCTAAGTCCGCCCTTGTTCATGTGTTGCTTTAATATGAAACTGAAAAAAGAACTCTACTTATCAATTCCTAAGTTTAACTAAATATACCTTACATGGTACCGTACATATGATAATCGCCGTTGTTTACAGTGGTAATGATCCAAAATCGCCTTACTGGCCGAAAGGGTACTAGTAATCCACAATACATCTCTCAGGTGACTGGTATTGATTAATCGTTCTAAAATCAAAAGGCCAACCGGGCCAAGAATGGAAGGTTATTAATACTCAAATGTGAGGAGTCATCAAACCGAGTGTGAGGAACATATCTGATTCGATGGCTTTACCTACCAATCCGCTTGAAGTATACTCCTGAATACGTGGTTAGGGTGGTCGGCTGAACAGTTGCAGTCACTGTGTTTGATAGACTTGCCATTTGTAATGCTCTTTATGTAATATAATTTCCTTATATGTATCCTTCCTTTCGCATTTTGCCGTATGATTCTTCCAATTAAACTGAAAGCTTGATAATGAATATCGTGCCTTGAGAGGTAGTACTGTCAACTGAATAATCTTCCATAACACCCACGTATCTCCCCTCTCAATACCTACGGAGGCTGAGGAAGTATGATCTAACATTATCCTTAATGCTGCCGCTGATTTCTCTTGAAGTCGTTGCTCTTTTATAATGATCTGGCCGTTATTTTTTATGCAAGTCGTCCTTGCTTCTTTGACCAGTCATTGGTATACGTGATGAAATATTATCAAAACTTATCCAGCTTAGTCGCCTGCGACAGTCCAAGCACGCCTATTGGCTGGAGTCTTCCAATTTGGCCATTCTAAGGCGACTTAATGTTGTTAGTCGGTCACATAGCTTATCGTGCCTTTATATAGGGTTGGTTGCAGTTGGATGTTTTGGGGCTACCAACCAATGATTTATAAGGGATCATTAAACCCATGCACACCCAACCACTATATGGGACTTGTGAATTAATGAAGTGTGCAAATGAATGAGTCGGTTTGATTGTCTCTAGATGTAAGTTGATCCTTGAGTCTATAATAGAAAGATGCTTTCATAGGTTTTCATTGTTTGTATTTCATATTAATGATTTCTTATTTTGATGTATTTATTTCTTCTAGATATACATTTAATCATGGTATATATAATAATAGTATTATAATATATTCATTATTTTTATGTTTTTAGCATTTATATTATATAGATTACTTAATGATTTTAAGTTGTCAATGTTTATATATATAATTATCATATTATCTTATAATAATGGTATTACAGAGTATTAAATCAATAATATTTTTTTTAATAATTTTAATATGTATTTTATTATTCATTGATTTAATCCGTGTATTTCCAATGTTAGGACTTTTTTAGCGTTGTAATTTTGAGGACATGACAAAATCCCAAATAGACTATATGGACATGGTGATTGAGCAGCTCTAAAAGCTAGAAAATTAGACTACATTTCAAATGTATATTATACACGGAAAGAACCTATATGTTATAGGTCAATGGTTTCTCAATTTCCTAAGTCTCTCTCAAATGCCATAGAAAAGCTAAATTTAAAAGCTTTGAGGCACTCTAAAAGAAAAACTTCTAACAAAATCTGGCGCAATGAACTGACCTTATAACCATTGAGAAAAATCCATTCCAGTTGGATATGCTGATCGTCCTTACCCTCTTTCCAAGCACCATTTGAGTGCAGGCAGGTAGAATGTTGCAATCATTGCCTCTTCTTCTCCCTACATGATTCTCTCCTTCACATTTTCTCTGCCTGCCCTCCTTGCTGATGAAATTCCTTTATCATTTATGCTTTGGGGAATGTCCAAAACCTCTTTTCTTTTTCCTAAAACAAATCTCAAATCTCTTGCGCCGTCTTGCTCTCCTTTCATCTCAGGCAGGGAGGATGTTGGAACTGTTGTGGATTTTGGTTTTATACCTGCCAATCGCATTTTCTGGAGATGTCTTTTTCTCTGTGTTTTCTGTCCAAACTGCATGCATTCCTTCTCACATTCTTTTCTCTCCCTATTCTACTAGATTTTCCTCCTGTCTTTCTTCCAAACTGAGCCCACATTGCCAATTTATGGAGGTTGTAGTTTGCCCAAAAACATGTGTTTTCTTCATGTGGTCGTGGGTGAATGATTAGGTGTTTGCGTGCCAAGTTGACCCATCACCTGCAATTTTTCCTGCTCCAGGGAAGGGTCACCATGCCTTATTAATGGCACAGACACCCCCCTTACCTTTCCTGCACCATGCTCAGTCAATGCATGGTCAGCCACATTGCTGCAGAACGGGGGGATTTGGAAGTGTTAAAAGAGCTTTTGAAGTATGCTCATCCTGAAACTCTTACAAAAAGAAACCGTGTTGGATATGATGTCTTACATATTGCAGCAAAACAGGGCCACATAGGTAACATTCTTTTCAATTTTGTTCTTTTAAGATTTTTTTCTGTTTTCTTTGGTATAATTTGCAAAAGATCATGGCATTTTGAGTTTCATTATGTCAGTCTCTTCTCGATTTACTATTTAATATTTATCATTTCCATCAGTACTCCCTCATAATTTTTTTAACTTTACAAACTTAGCAAGAGACAAAATCATTCCTATTTGTACACAACTATGGAGGCTACCAGGATAATGCAAGGTTTTCATTCATTACTCAGCTTGTTTTTAACAATTCTCTGCCTGTACTTTTTCCTGTGTTTGCATGGATAGTTTAGACTTTTGGCATAATGAGATATACAGGCTCTTCTTCACAAAGCATGTAAGGTGGTGTTTTTGATAAGTAATAAAAGAATGGTTTGAAAATGGCAGTTTTATCTTCCCCAAAGTGTAGGCTTAGGTGGTCTAAGTGTTGGTTTTTTAGCTGTAAAAAAGGTGTTTGAGGTGATAAGTGAGGTAATTACAAATCTCTTACGGTTCAATTAGGATTATGATTTAATAATAATGACAATAAATTATTTATAATAATGATAATTTAATAAAATATAATAATAATTTAATATAATATTATAATAATATCATTTTTATATTTAATATATACTAGCATTTATATTTAAAGGAGGTTTAAAGACTATGTCAATAATGAAAACTACATGTATATTAATATGTTAGAAATTATGTGTTTGTGCATGGATGGACTACAAATTATGGTTGCATGTGGTTGGATTAAACAATTAATAATAAGTGTTAAATAATGGAATATGATAAACTTACACAAATCTACATTTTTTTAAAGAAATTAAATATTATCGATTATGAAATATTTGCATAAGATTTAAAACATAAACAATACCAAATAGAAATAGAATGTTCCTATTCAATTGTCAAATCAATAGTTGTTCGACTTTTATATAATAGAATTGAAATTTTGGAGAACTTTATTGATATTTAGGAGTTTATCATTAAAAGGACGGCTTTGGTTTTACCATTAAATAGCGGTAGAAACTTATTTTGAATGACTCAATAGTGGTTTAGACTTGTTTTAGATTCAAATCTCACATTATATATAAACCTATCAACTAATGGTATCAAATTATAAGAAATATAATAATAACAATATAATTATATAAGGTTTATATATATCTGATTTGAGTCTAATAATAAAATTAATAAAAAAAATACAATAATAAATTCATATGATAATAAAAATAAAATATTAATAATACAGTAATACAATATATTAAATAGAAGTTTTACTAAAGATATCTCTACATGAATATTATATAGATTATTTTAAAATATATATGCTCATTGAAAACATCACAAAAACTTACATATAATTTTCTATAAATAATATAATACAAGAACAAGGCTGTTCTTTGCATCATACAGGTTGAACTAAAACATACCGGCTGTAGGTTTTCCGAGGAAGGATAGTCGTAAAGGGGGAGCTTCCTTCTTCATGGCCTGTGCCACTTCTACCTGAAACTGTTGCATGGCCTGAGAGGGCAAACTAACAAAAGCCAATTTTCCTTCAACTCCATCACTGTTTCGAAAAGGAACGAAAAAGTTAACGATTCCCACGCATTTGGCTGGCCCGCCATAGACCGCTTTACCCCACCCAAAATCGACATCTCTAAACCCAATTTTACTCACATCAGAAACCACAAACCTCCCATTCACAGTAAAATGTGGATGCCCTATGACCTTCATCAAGTCTATCAGCGACCGCATGTGCTCATCGTTATCAGCTGTTTTGGCCCTCATTACTAATTCCATTGCGTATGACAAGGGCTTGTTCGCCAGCATTCCGGCTGTGGTTTTGGCGCAAGCCAAGCTGATTGCATTGCCGTAGTAGCCGCGCGGAATCGGAGATTCCAATCTGGAGTGGGTGTGTAATGGGAATAAGCATCGCACCTCCTGCTCTGCCGCCATGTTGAGGACTCTGGTCCTCAGACGCCACAGGAACCCTGATAATGCTTCGAAGCTCGAGGTTTCCATGGGCACTTGTCTTTTCAGGGACGCGATTTCCTTGGGTCCGAAGAAGAAGGCAACTTGGCTCATGTTTACTGGGACTCGAGGGTATTCGTAGGGCGGGAAGCTTATTGAGTGTTTCAAGTGAAGTTTTAGGGTTTCTCTTTCCCATACTGGAGGAATTGAAGGGCCGCTTGCCCCCATGGCTATTTCACCCAGAGCTGTCATGAACTGGAACATTCCCATCCCGTCTGCCATAATGTGGTTCAATAGCACAGCGAATACAAAGCCTTTACATTTCAATCGCGTTACCTGCAAATTCATTTCAAGTATACAAAATGGTGAGGAAATTGTATCCATATTAATGAATTGAGAAAAGTTACTATCAACTACCATTAATGATTTCAAAAACACAAGGAATAAGAAATCTAAGCACAACTCCAAATAAAAAGAAGATTAAATGATTAACCTATGATTAAAAAA
>VDFB02178123.1:0-60701 GCA_007258455.2 Sequoia sempervirens | reverse complement strand
CAGCCAACCCTATAAAGAAGGCAAGGCCGATAAGCTATAGACTAACAGCATTAAGTCGCCATAGAATGGCTAAATTGGAAGGCGAAGCAACAGGAGTGCTTGACTGTCGCAGGGTGACCAGGTCGATAGACTTAACAATAATCCTATTATACTACGGACAAAGCTAGGAGGCTAAACAATAGTCGTATTTGACTATCATAGAGAATAAGCCGATAAGTTTTGATAATATTTCATCACATATACTTAATGGCTGGTCAAAGAAGCAAGGACGACTTGCATAAAAATAGCGGCTAGATCATTATAAAAAGAACAACGATCTCCCTCAAGAGAAATCGGCGGCAGCATTAAGGATAATGTTAGATCATTAATCATGCCTTTTGGACAGACGCATACAATGAAGCGACACGTCCCTCAGCCTCCGTAGGTATTAAAAAGGGGAGATACATACATGGGTGTTATTCAATGATTGTTCCAGTAATTACCTCTCAAGGCATTGATATCTATTATCAAGCTTTCAGTTTAATTGACGACCATACGGTAAAATGCATAAGGGAAGGATACATATGTTATATGGAAATTATATTTACACAAAGAGCGTTAGGAATGGCCAGTCTATTTCAACACAGTGACTGTAACTATCCATGCCGACCACCCCAACTAGTCTAGAGTATACTTCAAGCGGATTGGTAGGTGCTTTTTATTGAATCAGATATGGTTCCTACACTCGGGTTTGATGACTCCTCACGTTTGGAGTATTACAACCTTTCATTCTTGGCCCGATTGGCCTTGGGATTTTAGAACGATTAATCAATACCAGTCATCTTAGAGATAAAATATTGCGGATTACTAGCATTCTTTGGCCAGTAAGGCTATTTTGATCATTATCACTGTAACAATGGCGATTATCATATGTACGGTACTATGCAAGGCATATTCAGTTAGACTGTAGAGAATTAGATAAGGAAAGTTCTTTTATTAGTCTTCATATTAAAGTAACACATGAACAAGGGCGGACTTAGCAAAGACAGGGGGGTAGATTGTATGATCACAAGGGGAAGATAATAATAGGTTCTTATAGAGACTCGGGGTTTTTGAGCAGATATTAAAAGAATAACTAAATACAGATCTACATTCAGAATGGTAGCAGAAGTAAGATATGACGATCAAAGAGAGATATAAAAAGATCATTAAAAAGGAGGGACACAGCACAGATATAAGCAAAGATGAGGGATTTATGGAAATGAAATAAGAGAACTGTTGGCAACAGGAAATCAGTCTGTATTGACTTCAATCAGGGTTCCAATCAAGTGAAAAGTATTCTCTAACTCATTTGTTATTTGGAAATTGAGGATTCAGAGAAAATTTAGGGCAATCCCAGAAAGGGGACATTGCACTGTGTGGCCAAATCTACCAGTTTTCTCTCACTTTATATGTTGCCCTAGTGCCTGAGAGTGCACGAACTCCTCTCCATTTCTGTGTTGTCAGCCCACCAAATGGCACAAAGGGAAGGTGAATGTTTGCAACCAATGACCAAGATGCAGGAATACCTGTGTGGTTGGTGTCGCGCTCTTTTCCCCACACCCTTTTCTGTCTACTTCCACCTCCTCTTCATCTCAGGTTCCTCAGCATACAAATGGTGAAACATAAGACTGCTGGAACTAAAGATATTATTAGAATAAGGCATAAATCAAAATGTTAGGGTTCGTAGATGCCTCTTAGGTAGTTGCTTACTGTTACTCCATCTTTACTATTAAATGCAGTTTTCAGCACCATAAATGCAGAGTTTTGTGAAAACTCTGGCCCAACTACATCAGAAAGAAACCAAAATATTTGTCTCCATGTAAAGGAAAATACAGACTTAGATTTTCTATAATCATAAGAAATGCATGAATTATGTTATAAGTTAATGGACAGCGACACAAACATTATCATCTTACAATCTTGGATGCATTTACAGACTTAAAGCCTGCATCAATTGAAAATGAACTCATACCTAGAATTGAAGTTAATGGTGTACAAATTTATGAAATCATTCTAATCTCCAAGCTTTGAATTGATAATGTACCCAAGCTATCAAAGTGTGTTTGAATGAATAATATGATGAAGGAAGCTCGTGCTTTGAATTTCTTGGTTGGATTCTATTCTGTTTGGCTTTAATTTATTAAAACCGTGGAAAACAGTTCGATTCTATAGGCATAACTTCAGAAATTGCACCTTTTCACCTTGTGCACATTCACACTAAGGGCAAGTGGAGACAAATAACATAACCTTGTGATGAGCTTGCCAAGTGTTCAGTCGAAAGAAATGATCAAGGTAGCTCTGTTGTTAGTTTTCTTTGTTAGAATCTCAGATCAAGTTGGATTAAATTATCCAATCTCTGGAAATAATTCAATTTCAAAAATAACACTATTCCTTCACATTGTGAACTGGCCATAACATAGACAAAAGTAAGGACAAGATGCCATGCTAAATTTCCTGACTACTTAATTTGGCATGAATTTAATGAATTACCTGAGGTAAGTGCACATAATCATAGCAACTCAGGTTTAAGCTTTCATGGTGCTAAATTTCCTGACTTCTACTTAATTTGGCATGAATTTAATGAATTACCTGAGGTAAGTGCACATAATCATAGTAGCTCAGGTTTAAGCTTTCATGGTTTAATTCTATGTTACATTGGGCTTTTAAGTTATCAAATCTTAGAAATAGTTCAATTCTAAAGGCATAATAAGACTCACCGCTTCTTCTCATTATTTACTGAAACACTGGAAATGGTTCACATCTAAAGGCATTAGAGTTCAGAAATAGCACATATTCTTTTCATTGTGTATTTGCGGAAACAATAAAACTTATGAGGAGCTACTCCCATAGCCAACTATAAACTAAACTAAATTTTTTAAGTAATATTTAAATTATCTAACTAATGTCTAATGGCACATGAAATTACTCAAATTTAGATCAGTGCAATCACACAGTTTTCCTTCCAATGGGTTTTTAGTTACAGAGAAACAGGAAATGGTTCAATTCTAACAGCATATGACTTGAGTCAAAAACTTCTGGAAAAATGTGTGTATTTATTTTTAATCAAGCATAAAATTAAGTTAAACGTACACTATTATTTCCAGAAGCTTTTTACTCGATCTCATGAGCTGTGCAAACCTCGGGTTCAACAATTTATGACTTCATAAATTGTTGTATTGTTTCACATCGTGTACTCAAACCTTGGAAACAGTTCAACTTTTTATGAATGAGACATCAGATATTGCAGTTTCTCCTCTTATATACCATCAATAATGTTGAAAATTGTGAGTACCTGCTTGCTAAGGTAAGTATCCAAAATCAATTTCCATACAACTACTTAATTTCGGTCAAAGATTACTCAAATTTCTCTCCATGTGATCGAGAGAGCTTGGGTTTTAGAATTCTTGATTGGGCTGTCTGTCCTATCTGACATAACATTACCCAAAGTTCAAATCCTGCAACTAGCTCAATTCTAAGGGAATAAGGCTTGAGATATTGCATCATTTCTTCTCATTCTGTAACAGAAAACTGGAAATAGTTCAATTCTACAGGGATATAACTTCAGAAATTGAATCATTTCTTCTCAAAGTGTACTGAAACTCAGTAAATATTTCAATTTTGATGGCATGTGACATCAAAAATTGCACTGTTTCTTCACATCAAGTACTGGCTGTAACACTGACAATTGTGCAGACCTGCCATCACCGTCACAGGCAACTATACGCTAAGCTAAATTTGCAAACTACTACTTCACGTGGCACAAGATTGCAGAAATTTAGCTGCAATGGACGTTCAATTGTGATTATGAGACAAAGCACTGCATGAGACAATTTTCTATTCATTAATGGTGACAAATTTCAATCATTTTAACAGAAAGGCTACAGAATCAGGGTATACAAGGCTATTTTTGCATCCATAGATTAGATTGTGAGTATGGAACAAAGCACTACATAAGCCCAATATTATCATAACAGAGGACTGCCTGGCTGTCCTGCGGCGACTGAAATGACCCAAAATCCCGAGAATGAATGGGCAGAATCTGCATGATAAATATGATAAAACCCTACCAATGGCACAAATTTTGAAAAAATGAGACAACCAAAAACAATCTCCCTACAACTGTTGCTTCAATCTATTCACTTTCTTATTGATAAATCTATAAATAGTTTAATATGCAATCCTAAACTGCTGCAAACAAACCACAAGTTGAAGCTCTCCATCAGATTCGCCTAGGGTTTTCTTGTGACTTCTACATAAATACTATATAGCTTGAGCAATAACCCGAAATACTATAAATACTATGTAGCGGGTTTCTACCTCTCTTGGACGACATTCTTGCAGGTTATTTCTACAACTTGGAATTCTGCAACAGCCTTGAATCCCTTCCTACCTCCATCGCCATACTCCTGCAATAGTCAAGCCGCCATTCACTCCCTCTCCTCCCTTGCCGAAAAGATGGCATTAGAAGCAATTGCTCCATGATAGATAGGTCACTAATATCGGCATTATTCCACCATATGCCAGCAGGATTAAAATCTACAATTGTGTTATCAAAGATTATAACATGCACCTCCCAACCAGCTGAACCCTTATTCAAAAGTGCTGGATTGGTGTAATGTCCCCATTTTGGCCATATACTCTTCTTTTGGATTTAGCCTATTTCCGGAAATCCGTAGGCTAAGCTGAAGTAGAAAACTAGGGTTTCCTCTTTTAGATTCTGTTCAATTGGCGTTCAAAGGATGTTGTGCAGACTTACTATTTATAGCAGTTTGCTATTTTTAGCAAGTCTATCTTTTGGCAGTATCTATCTAGCAACAATTCAATCCTTTGCAGTTCAGTGTTCAGTTTGGCTTTCTGATGGTTTTGAAGTTAACTTACTATTTTTGGCATTTGCTATTTTTAGTAAGTTCATTTTTGGCGAAGCATCATCATCAACTTGTTCGATTTGGCATTTGTCGGTTGCTATTTTTAGTAATTCCATCGGTTGCAGCTTGGGCATTGTTTTGGTTATCTCCTTGGGTGAGTTTGGACTTAGTCAATTTTTCATGTCTTGAAGTTGTATCCACGCCTAGGCTTGATGACTTCAAGTTGTTTTAAAGAAGGGGACATAAAGGGGTCAAGTGAGCATTTAATTATTTAATAAATGCTTTATTGTTGCAATATGAAATGGATGCCTAAAGGGGAAGTTGAATGATATTTTATTATTTCAAAAAGTAAGAGGCAAAAAGGTGGCGTTCCTTTTGGAAGTTGAAGTGATTCAACTTCTTAGAATTTGAAGAGTTCTTGTTGCTTCATTTGCCAACAAAAGCTTATATATTGCTGCTGTTTGAAGAGCTTATTATCCAATATTTTTATGCTAATGTTATGCTGTCGAAATGACAACTTGTTTAATACTTCGAGGGATGCTTACCTCCTAGTTCCAATCCAATTTCGTGTTTGAAATACAACACCTAGTTGGTCATTTGCTGCTTCTCAAATCAGACTAGCAGATTGAGCTCAATAGTTGAAGATTTCGATGAAATTTCCAGTTTTGAAGTTGCTGATACAGTCACAGCTGAAAGTGGTTTTTGAATATAGCTTTTGGAGTGAATTTAATTTACTTGTGGGTACTTTTCCAATCCATTCCTACACCCAAGGCGACCATCTTTGGAGAGTTTCAGATTTTAGTTTTGAGTTTATGATTTTTACTTGTTCAAAATCGCCCTTGCTCAAGGCCGTACCATTCAAGGAAGCATTGGGATTTGTGCCAGAAATAAAGCTGCTGTTTGGTTGCTGTTTGATGATCAAAAAATGTTCGCCTACCTTCTAAGAAGACACAGCAAAAGACGGCATTCAATTCGGAGATGAATTAAGTGAGTTATGAACATTTCATTGATTTTCTCTGTAGCTGGTTTGAATTTCCAGAATTCTGATTTTTATATCAGACTGTTATAATTCTCAGTTTTTGGTCTTATACTTCAGTTTTGGAGTGTTATATGATTGTAAGAATTCATACTTCTTTTTCTAAGGTTCACTTGCTATCATTGTAATTTGTAATCTGCAGAGTTTAATTTGTAAAGGTTGAGATTAAGCATTACTAATCCAACCATTTCCAGTTCTGCAATTACTTATTGTTTTGTCATTAAATTACCCCTGGATGGTTTACCGCCAGTGTGGATAATCTGATTTGTAACACTCTTGTACCCACTTTCATAGTGGAGAATCCCCACAGCTCTGTGGATGCCCGCCGCAGCGGATGAATTGTTTTAATTGTAATCTTTTCCCCCCACTGTTTGGTGGTAGTGTGGAAATGCTTTTCATGGCTGGTTATCCGCCTATCAGTTTCTAGTTTTCAATTCAACACTCCGTCATATGTTAGCACCTCGCCCTCAGTGGGATCTTGAGTGCACATTCTTGACGTTGAGTAGTTTTCTTTCAAGTATTTTCATTTAGCTCCTCCACCATATGACAACACCTATCTCTCATTGGGATTGAGTGTGCATTCTTGGTGTGAGTTCATTTCAAGTTCAATTTTCTATTTGGAGCTAACGCTAACCGAGTTGATTAAGTGCTGGTTATGTGTGTTAATTCATCCAAAAAAATTGGTTAGCATATTTCAATTGGACTTTTGCTTGATCAACTTTATGACCCTGTAACTAAAAGTACACATACAGAATACAGAACATGCATCAATCCTTGTCTGCCTAAACAATGCAAGCATTACAGAAATATATAATAGATTTCGAGGATAGACACACAAAGGTCAAAGTGGCTGAGTTAAGATAGTCAGCCCTTCAACTCCAAACCCTAGCATTAAACAGGCACATAGGCATTAAATCCATCTAACATGGATGAACCGAATCCCATTATTATGGGCAGAAAAATATTGATTGTGTGCACAGAAATAATGATAATAAGTCATGAAGTTCCGCAAAAGTGATCTTGGGTTAGGACAAGATGAACATCGCAAGAGAAGCCATAGAAGGTAAAGAAGGGCACAAACCTTGTGGACATGACATAGCTCCCCATTACTTGACTTATTTTGATTTTCATACCCTGGAGCCAGGAACGGGAAGCACCCAGATATTAAATCTCAACTATATTTAATGCCGACAAAAGGAGTAATTATCTTTCCGCTTTGCTTGTATATAGACATACAAACACTTGAAAGCTTAGCTAACAGAAGCAGACATGGCAGTAGCTGGTCAAGACATATAATTCCATAGCAAGAAAACATGGAGGAAGAAGAAAACAATGAGATGAAAAACAAGAAGATGAAAGCTTCTTCTCCTTCGTTCAGGAGACTGTTGGTGCTGAATGCTCCATAATGGAAGCAAGCTCTCATTGGCTGTCCAGGGGCCATTGGTTAGGGAGCTCTGCAGTCTGCCTATGCCTTTACATTGGGCTCCATGATAGGCGTGTTGTTCCTGAAAGATGAAGCCGAGATGAAGCGAAAGCTGGAGATTTATATAAACTGTTTATGGCTACTCACAAATTGTTGCTGCTCGGAAATGCATCAATATGGATTAATTTCAGATGTTACTCAGATCAACGCCTTATTTAGACCGTGGTTTAATTGCTTTAATTTCAGACGTTACTCGTATCAAGGCCTTATTTAGTAGACATTACATAACATAGTAATGAATTGATAGCGGCTATCGGACAGTTTATTCTAAGGATGGATGGAGAATATTTTAATATCAGACGTTTCACATTACACACAACCACCGCCGCCAGCACAACATTTCCGGCACAGCAGACAGGCAGAAGGTCATTTTAAATGCATTTTGTTTTTGTTGACAAAGATTCTTCAACTCCGCTGTGACTGATAAACGCCTCAAACTACTGCGGCAGTAGCTACAGCAATATCAAGAAACCTATATGAAACCAAAACTAGATATGAGACTAGCATGATACAAGAACTAGAATTAACAGCAAAGCATAAAATCTGAAATCAAATAGCCTCCTTAATGAAATATGATTTTCTCTCCAACATATATGGTGTCCTCAGCGTATCCAGAATCATCTGCAGGTTTATTAAGCTTAAAGCCTTGGAAGTATTTGTTGCAACCCCTGTAAAGATGTCCAATCCAGCAATCTTGGTAACAAAGCCAACACCTTGCCCATCTGGCCTGCCACCTACAGCCACTCTCCTATTTCCTTAGATGCCTTCAGTGAACAGAAGAAGCATTGCATAGCAACGAAGAAGTTACTGACTTGTATATGTCAATGGAATCTTCATCATGAGCCAAAGGGCTCTGACAAAGCCAAAGTGCTAACCTAAGTCACAAGGTTCGAATTCAAATTCAAGTTCGGCAACATTGAAATTCGGATGAAGTTCGACAAGAAAAACAAGCTCTTATGAAATTAAATAATATTAATAGTATATAAAAGTAAAAAATTCGAATTAAATTCCTCTTATGAAATTAAATAATATTAATAGTATATAAAAACTAGTAAATATATATATACTAAAATTATTATATGATGTAATATATTTTCTTATATATAATAAATAATATATATAAGTAAAAATAATTTATAAGTATTAAAATAATACTATATTAGTTGAGAGGTATAAAATTTAATTTAAATATTTAAATTTGTTAATTTTTATATATTAATAATTTTAATATTAAAATATTAAATTTTAATTATTAAATGTTAATATTAACAAATAAATAAAAATAAATAAGTAAAGTAAAACATATTAAATTTAAATATATTAAAAGTTAAAAAGTTAAATATTATTTTATTTATATATTCCCACAACTTAAGATTGAAAAGTCTCCGAGGAAGTTAAATATTATTAAATTTATATATTCCCACAACTCAGACTGAAACGTCTCCGAGGAAGTTAAATATTATTAAATTTATATCTTCCCACAACTCAGACTGAAACGTCTCAAGGAAGTTAAATAAATTAAATGTTAAAAAGTTAAATATATTCATAAAAATATTATTAAGTTCGGCGAATGCTTAAAACGCAATGGCGAGGGCCGTTGCAACTTCGAACAGCCTGCAGGTCCGACGCCAAACTCTATGCCCGTCATTCAAAGCACTTCATCTCACTTGCTGTTCCTTTGCTATCGCGCCTTGAGACCTATTGCGGCTGAAAAAAAACGTATGCAAAAGATATGTTCTATGTGCCCTAGCGGCGGGAGAAATTCCATACTTCAATAGCGATCTCATCATGACTGATACCTATTAAAAACCCTAATAAAAAATGCTTTACAAAAATATATGTTAATAAAAATACGGTCGCTTTTCCCGTACAAATTTAGCCGCGAATTTTAACGAATTTCATACATTTTTTAAGTGTTTGCCGAATTCGGAACTTCAAGCATGAAATTCGGCGAACCTTGTGACACAGGTGCTAAGTGTGGAGAGAAGAGGCAGTCTAGAAAGCATATCTGCAACTTTAATTGTTACTAAATGCTCATACTTGATCATTAGATGGAATTGTAGCAACACTCCCATCAAACCCCCAATTCATTGGGTGTAATCAACTAGAATGAAATTTGAATTATACCCATGTCCGTCAATTGTCAGAATCATTCGATCAGCAATGAAAGCGACCACAGACACCAAAATAGACGCTGAACTACGATAAATAAAAAAATGTATCCATCACAATTGCAGACTAAAAAACATATTAAAATTCTGAATTTCAATTCATTCATTTGATAGCAACAAAAGATAGCACTGGTTACAGTTATAACAAATTCAGCCAACAACCTCCTGAAATGCCAAACTAAGGTCAATTAAATTTACAGCATTTGTACAACCGCAGAAGCCACATTAACCAAAACCCATGAACAAAAAGAACCCAGAAAGAGAAAAGAACTGCAATATCACACCCCACAACAAGATTCGACCCCATGATCTTTCCCTTCCTCCTACAGGCTCCATGGCCATATTTTACAGGCACGCAAACTCAAAAATATAGGTATTTCACCTAAGTTGCACAGTTAAACACAAGAACAAGAAACCGAGGGTAAAAATAGAAAAACCGAACGGCAACCCAAGTTATCGTTGTCTTCGCCGAAGCACTTTGAGCCATCTCCTTAAACTCTGCGTAGTTAACCATCCCATCGCCGTCCAAGTCAACCTGACGAATCTTATTCTGACAATCTACAGCCGTCCGTCCGTCCTGCGACCCAAGCGAACACATAACAGAGAGCAACTCCTCCGCAGTAATGAAATCATCTCCATTCCCATCGAAAACAGCAAAAGCACCCATCAATGCTAGATCCTCTTCCAAATTACTAGCCCCCACTTCAAGTTTACTAACCACTTCATAAAACGTCACAAACTCCTTAAAATTCACATTTCCGTCGCCGTTAGCATCGACCATTTTAATGGCGGCCAACAACTCCACTTTTCCGATATGGAGCCCAGCTTTCTCATGCGTCTCCATCATTTCCTGCTGGGTTATCAGACCGTCACCATTTTTATCAAGGATAACGAAAAGCGTTTGTAGCCCGTCTTTCCCCACCGCTAAATTAGCGACGATGCTTTCCTCTGCCGAAACTTCGCAGCTTACAGCGACAATGGGCATAATTAAGAGAATCAGCCAGTACAGAAGCGCCGTCCTTGGAAATGACCTATCCATGCCGCTATCTTTCAAAAGCTACTGATGTGATAATGTCTAGTGATGTGATAATGTTTGAATGAATGGCGACAATGGGAATATTAATTCTATTAAAAAATCAAACCCTCCACACGGACTATGCAGGTGACAATGGCATAGATGGGCATCCAATCGCTGACATCCCTGACATACCTGCTGCCTCCGATGCCTGTAGCCTGCCGTCCACCGGTTGTCGTGTATATTAATAGCATACCCTAACTAACTAACAGTCTCCTGTATTTTTTATTTTCGATACCTTTCGTACAGATGCGGAATTTATGATTTTTTTTTTTGTTAGACTCTTCTAGCAGTTTGGTGGTGTCATATCCATAATATTGTGTTTGACTATTGAAGTGGAAAATATCTCTTTTTATTTTAATTAAATAATAGAGTTAAATTAATATTTAATTGATATAGGTTTTAGAGTTAAAATTGATCATGTACTTATTTATTTTTATTGAGGGGGAATTTCTATGTTTTTTATTTTTTAATGTACCACTATGGTTATGACTCTTCTAGAAGTTTGGTTGCATCATATACATAATATTGTGTTTGACTATTGCAAGTGGAAAATATCTCCTTTTATTTTAATTAAATAATAGGGTTAAATTAATACTTAATTGATTTAGGTTTTAGAGTTAACATTGATCATGTACTTAATATTATAATTAATATTATAAGTAATGTATAATAAGGATTTAGCTTTAGATTTAAGGAAAATTTAGTTTAATAATTTTTGAAAAATAAATTTAGTCACATTTTGAAAATGTATTTAGATTTAATTTTAATATTATTTTTATAATTTTGATTTGAATGTGTATTTGTATTTTAAGTTAATAATATTATTTTAAAAATGTTAATTCTATCTTTATATATGTCTTTTACAAATTTATATTTTTCTTTAAATATTTTTTTATATTTAACAATCTTTTAAAAGAGATATTTTTTGAATTGTGCTTGTATTTAATTTTTTAATTATTTTTATATTTAATATTTTTTTATAATTTTGATTTGAACTGTGTTTTTATTTATAGTTAATAATATTATTTTAAAAAATATTAATAGCGTCTTTAAATTATTTGTATTTGTATGTTTACTACAAATTTATATTCTTCTTTAAATAATTTTTATGTTTGACAAATCTTTTAAAAGAGTCTTGAATTTTTTTTTATAATTTTCAATTTAAATTATATTTAATATCTATCTTTTTATATAATTATTTATATGTTGACTAAAATATTACACTCTTAACTGATTATTTAAATGTTTAATAATTTTTAATTTAAATTTATTCTTTACTAAATTGTTTCCATGAACCTTAAGGTTTTATGTCATTCAATGATTTACTCTTTACAATTTTTTATGAACCTTAAGGTTTTATGTCATTCAATGATTTACTCTTTACAATTTTTTTCAAAAAAGGCTCTTGCTTCAAAAAAAAAAGTCAATAAATTTTTTTTAAAATATAATTAAAAATATAACATAACAACATAGGTACTTGCCATTAGTTTTTCTTATACTACAAATATTTTTAACAAAATTCTTCTTTTCCTTTGATTTTTTTCATATCACAAATATTTACAACAAAATTCTACACTTTCACAAGAGCAAAGGTATTTAATATCTATCTTTCTTATACTACAAATATTTTTAACAAAATTCTTCTTTTCCTTTGATTTTTTTCATATCACAAATATTTTCAACAAAATTCTACACTTTCACAAGAGCAAAGGTAATCTTTTTTCTTCTTTTGAAGAAGTAATTTATCTTAAAGTATGAACAAATGAGTATAAGATAGTTATCTAGAGTGTGCATCTTTGTTGCCTTAAAAAATAGGGGCATCAAGATCGACTTGTACCTTGTATAATGCAAAAAAAAAAAACTAAGGGTTTATGGGAGGTAAAGCACTCTAGAGGATACTATAGATACTCAAAAATATAGGCAAGGTGATTGATAATGTTTGCTCTACAACATGTAAATTGTTGTTCTAATTGTCAAAATAACACATCATTCGTCACTCTCTAGAGCATATTCGTAGTTGAGATCTCTCGAGCTTTTTCAGCAATATTTGAGTAGTTGGATAGGAAGGAATGTAGAAGGGTCACAAGTCTTGAGCCCCAACTCCCTATAATCTAACCTTGTATGGACAAGCATACAAACTAAGACATGGTATAGATGTAAACTTCAACACCACTAGACATGATACCAAGTGTAGTGCTCTAATACTATAGATCTAGAGGCCAAGACGAAGCCCGAAGGATAGACACACTTAATGGATTAAATGTGCTATGACAGAAGCGTATGTTTGAACTATCAAAGTGCAAATGGCTAGGGGAAACATGAATAGTACTATAGTTGGACACTACAATAGGAACTATAATATGCAAAGTTTCATCCTGCAAAAGCTTTGTTCAAGATATCAGAGGTAGGATGTATTGTTTTTATCTACCACCAAGCTAGCTAACTCACTAGCTTTTTAACTAACTTCCTTTCTAACCATTAAAGAGGAATAGAAGTATAGACTAATATACATGTCGGAGAGTAATGAGCAACTCGATAGTTACAAGACTATCTAGCGCTCTGTCAAATTCTATCTAGATTCCTCTACATTGTCCTTGCTCAAGAATGGCGCTACAACTACTTGTGCAAAACAGGTATGCTAGAACAATAACCATCATATTTGGGTGGTAAGTTTGGAGAGGAGTTAGTTTATCATGTTACCACCATATGTTTTGTTGGTAATCGCTAAGCTACTAATGAAGTCATGCAAGCCATGTGTGACTAGCAAAGGTGTTATGAGCTCTTGAGAATCCCAAATCCTTCTGGCTCAACCTCCCTACTAGATATGCTTCTTATTTACCAATGGCTTTACTTACATGAATGAAAATATTTTGAAACCATCACTGCTTTGGATACACCACATTTGTTGCTCCAAGGAAACACTAACATTTGTCATTTATGGAAAAAAATACAATACCTTTACAACAAGGAAACACAAAAACATATAGGAACTGAGCCATTTTTAGATCATACAACTTTAGAGAAGACATTTGTCATATAGTTTAGATGCAAAAAGTTAGAACATAGTTTAATTGAAAACTGTTCTAATTGTAGCTATTAACAAACAAACGGTTATGCTTTGTTAGCAGTTAGGGAAGGTGAGTGTTGTGGATATAGAGTGACCAGCAAACTTTCATTAAGTGAGTCGCTCCCAGCTCTAGCCCAACCAACAAATCATCCACCACTTCATATGAAAGTGATAAATAAGAAGAGTTCAAACCATTTCATTTGGAAATAAGTGAAGTCCTTCATTAAACACTGAGTACTTTGATGCATTCTCTGCCATCTAAAAGCCCTCTCTCTTAGCATACTGTGTCCTTTACAAGGTACACAGTTAGTTGGACAGAATGTTGTTACCATATAGAAAATGGAAAAAAAAACAGAACACGACTGGGTGAAACTATTTATAATGGCTTAGTGGACAAATGGGAGAGAATGGTGAAAGATTTTTATTAAAAAGTAGCTTTATTTAAATAAATCCCAAGGTCAATAAATTTGAAAGGAATCAATGTCACATTAAAATGTATATTAAATCATTCTATTGTAGTGTTTTCTTAAAAAGAAGTGACTTGTCACATGAGTGCACCTTTAGGCTATCACAGAATCATCATTAAGGGTGAATACTAATCTCTTGTTGGTAACTGAATGCTGAATGATGAACCATGCTCTCAAATGGCAATCTGAAAATTATAAGTCCAGCTAGAGCATAAACTATGAAACAAAATAATGATGTCCAAGACAAATTTTTTAGTTATTAGAAATTTTGTAAAATAATCTCTTTAATAGCCATCCCCATGCAGTCTCCAAAATTTGGAATTTTTTTCTCATCCCTAAAAACCCATCCCACCCTTCCCAAAACTCAGAAACACTAATATAAGCCCTCTGGTAGCCAAAACCAAACTATCCCCACTTTCCTCTAGGCATGTATTCTTCAAGTTTTGCAAGTGAAGAAATTTTTGCTTTTCTTTGACATTTGTAATCACATTGAGTGTCTTGCGTTCTTCCTCTGACTTGGATCCTATTATGCTTGCCTTAAAGAAGTTAAAGGAAAGACAGACTGTCTCTCCCCTCATATACAGAATATGATCAGCACATCAATCATCATTCTTAATAGTTCAATAATAATATTGCTCAACCAAAAAAAGAAAAAGGAAAGCAGCACAGAACCCATCACATGCATAAACTATGTGAGCAAAAGCTTGGGGATCTTAGTATTGGAGTTTTAATTCATAGGGCAGAATTTCCTCAAATGGCCATGTCAACTGTGGCATCTGAAAGGCAATCACTCGAAATACAGTGCCTTCTGTTAAGAAACTAATTGAAAAAAACACAGAAAGCAAATCATCTGAAAATCACAAAAAATAAATTCAATATGAATAGGCAGAGTAAAAGCAATAACTATTAAATACTTAGTACAACACAGAGAAGCCCCTACAATTCAATCAGTGTATCCACACTAAGATTGCATCTACAAAGGAAGAGTAAGAAGTAAAAGAAATCAGTTTAGAAGAATATATGGGAACATTAGCCTCTAAAACAGAAGATTTGAGAAGGATGAAGCTGATTTATTGCAGCAAGTAGAGCAAGAAGAATTAGGAAAGGGAGCACAAATGCCAACTGCGACATGTTTAAAAAAGCTCTATGTGAAAGGCCCTCCACCCCAGCAATAAGATGCCTATCTTGGAATGTTATGTGCTTAAATATGCCCCTAAAAAACAGATGCTGGTAAAAATCCAGCTTCAATTAAGAAGACTGGACCTTATATTATCCAAGAAACTAAGATGACAGAAGAGAATATCACTCATATTCCGCAAAACAGAGTTAAAAGTCCACAATCATATGTCATGATGAATATGAGGACCATTACTCGCTCAAAATGGTATTGTCATCTCAATCAAAAGGGAAAATGTTGTAGTTGAACGAAGTGATCTGTTATCAGAATTCTAAGCTCTACAAAGGAAAAGCTTCTTACAATGCTGTTCTGTAGTTTATAAATTGTCAGGGGCCATCAGAATAACACTGCTACTTCTGCTCTCTAAACTAATATATGACCAGTTTCTTGTGTTAAATTGGTTTGAGATCTTCATTTTAAAAACTATTATACAGTCACTCATAAGGCCTTGGTGCTTATTTCCCTCATTCTAATTCTGTTTTAAGTACTGGAAGTAACAGAAGTAATTGCCATTTATGAAGCTCACAGAGACAAATCAATGCCTCGAATACAAGTCATCTAACCAATGCTGGACAAATTATCTTAGAGATGAAGTCGGCAGGGTATATTCCAGATACAAGCCCAGGATCAATCAATACATATGCGTAGGGAGTACATGTGACAGCTTGAGCCAAAATAGTGATTTGGAAAAGGATAATCTGTCAAAAAACTGGAAATAATATTTTAATTCAAGAGCAATCTATGAAAGCTATTGTAAATAGTCAAGTTAAACATTTTTAACCATCTATGTATATTTGTAAGGTCATTGGTACATGTAACTGCACTTTTGTCTCGGAATGATGAGCCCATTTTATTATATATTTTAGAAATGTGAGGGACACATTGTTAACCTTCATAAACCACACCAAATTGATGCCAAGTGCAAGTCTAATTTCCCTAAAACTAAGAACTAAAAAAATATCCCAAAAACCAGCATACTTCAAAATTTAAGTATTTTTTGAACCGTTTACATCAACCATTTTTTCTTTGTGGTGCTTTTGACAAAAAAATTCAAAATTAAGAAGAAAGGCTCAGGCCCCGGGCAACTTTTAAATTGATATGCCGAACAGTCTACTTCCTAAAATACATAACAGAACACATAGCTTAGCGTTTTTCAAAGAACATAAAAATTGAGAATTGGTGTTTTCAAAAGCATAGAAGATTGAGGGTTTAGGGTATAGAATTTAATTCTATGCAACAACCAAGAGGGTATAGGGATTTGAACAGTTGAGCATGTTATCATAGGAGATATTCTGCGGGAGAAACATCCAACCATGATTCCAATAGTTATTGTTTAATACAAACAATTTTAGATCAATTGAGCAAAAGTGTTAAAAAGATAAAATTTAGTTATCACTTATCTTTGATAATGCAGACACAAGCCAAAATCTCAAGAAATGTATATATTTATGCAATCATAAAATTCATTATGTGGCAATAAGTACTGCACATACTATCAGAGAAAGAAACAGTATGTCATATACTCAAAATAGGACAATTTTATTTTCGTTTTAAGCTCAGTTATTAATTCATTCAAACTGGGCCAAAACTCACTTCATTTCTTTCTACTTAAATTTAGTCTAATAATTTACTGTCAAAAAATTCCAATTTATCAAGATAAAGCAATCTTTCAACTCCCAAGCCCATAAAGATACAGTGAGCAAAACACAATTAAAAATGGTTCCGTATTTCACTCTACGTGTCTGTTCATCAAGTCAATAAGTCCTTTAAACTCTGCCCGAACATAAACTAATTGTTCAGCTCGCTACAAAATTGAGAACATTTAGGTTTTGGCTACTTTTTTTCATTAAAGATATTTTAACAGTGCGCAGTTTAGTCAAATATTGATTCATACCAACATCATTTGCATGCATAAAAATGGGGCTTTGTAATGTTTCTGACCATGCTTATTCAGTCCAATGATACTGAGTTTTGGTTGTAGACAGATATTTCTTGTATCTCTTGTCTAATTGTAGCTTTCTAATGGTCGTAAAGAACCATCTCCTTAACAAATGATTCTATTATTTGAAGTTTCAACTATGCAATAGATTAAAAGATTGGACAAGAAACAGATCACAGACATTCATTTAATAAATTAATTCCTTACAGATATTCATAGCACTAATAAATAACATGTCAAAACAAGTTTTGAGAATACCTGGCTCAGAATTTGGCTACAAAGGGGCTTTCATTGAATGCGCATTACTATACATCAGTGAGGAGCTTTGAAGTCATTGATATCTAACCAAGCCTACCATGATTGATCTCAACATTTTTTGTAATACTGAAGTTTCCAGTGCAATATTAGATATGTCATCATTCGAAAAGCCCTGCATCCAGTGCAATATTAGATATGTCATCATTCCTGATTTCAACAGAAGCATACAATTTCAAAACCTCAATTTGGTGCATAATTCAACCCATATACGGCAACACAGCACAGCAATCACATACATGGATGTTGATCTACTTTTCTTTATCATACATTAGGCTCAAGGCTATTAGAGAGATCCATACCATGGCCATCACCATGCTTTGCACATGCACAAGCTTCTGGGTTGGGAAATAAATTGCAAGTGCAAGGAGTTGAGGAACAATCCAAATACAAAATTTATTAACTTCACCAAGGTTTTGAGATGTGCATACAATCAATCACAGGAAACAGGAAACGAGGAGGTAGGATCACAAAAAACAAGAGTAGGAATCTCAAACCATATGAAATTTAAAAGAAAATTCCCCTTAACCTCATTAAGGCTTTTCATTAACAATTTAAATGTAACAATTTAAATGAACTCGTCAGTGCTCTGTCAAACCCTAAAACTTGCATCCATGACAAAACCCTACTTCAATCAAACTCTAAAACATTTAACCGTAGCAAAACCTTAGATGAATCACTCTAAAATTTTCACCCATGGAAAAAACTTAATTCAATCAAACCCTTAAACTTTCACCAATGACAAAACCCTAATTCAATCAACCACTAAGATGTTCCCCCATCACAAAACTCTAAAACATTTACCCGTAGCAAAACCTTAGATTAAACTTTCACCCATGACGAAACCCTAATTCAGTCAACCACTTAGATGTTCCCCCATCACTAAACCCTAATTCAATTAAGCAAGCACCACAAAAGTAAACTCGTCACCCATTCGCAATCAATGTGAAATAAAGCCAAATGAGGTTTACTACATGATATGAAACACTCAACAAGGAACAAAATTAAACAGAGAAGATAAGAATATTGAAAGCACTCACTCCAACGTGCGCAGCAGACAGGCAAGAAATATTCATTTCAATCTGTTCAAACTCTTTATCTCTTGCAACGGTCTTCACAGTCGTCAATCCCATAATACTCGCAATCATTGGCACCACTCCTCCATACAATGTATCATATACATTATCCAATACAAACCCCAAAATAATTGCCATTAAAAATTATATAGAAACACCAATCCATCACCTAAACTATAGGTTATTTAACGCAAATTCATTACAACTTATGGGTGGTTAAGTTAAGGTACCTAGTGGAGAAACCAACAATCAAGTCTGTGTCCATTATTCTAGCTGTACAAAATTTGATTAGCAGCAGTTTTCCCTATGAATGAGAAAGACACATGCTCAGTACCCCTTTGTATCAGGATCTTTAACTTGGGTGTAAGCCTAAAGCAGTGTGTAATCACACTTCCTCTGTCCAAGTAATAAATGCTTAAAAAGTTAAAGGTACTTGTGAGCTAGGAGAATCTCCCTTGCATTGTGATTATTACCAAGTAAGAGGAAATGTGAGGAAATAAAATGTCATTAGGGTAAATGACTACCCATGTGGGTCATCTGCACGCTGCAGTTCTGCATTTTCTGTACTTTTTTAATGCTCTGATTGTTAAGGGGTGAGCGGGCAATGAATATGCAAAGGAAATACATAATATTTAATATAGAAGGAAAAGAAAGGAATGAAACGAGAGAGGAGAAGATTATGACAAACAGAGGAATGAATTGACAGAAAATAAGCCAACAGAAAATACGTATAGGTGTTGGGAGAAGCAGCTGTGATGTGGACGAACATCCTACAGGAGAAACCAATTAATAGCAATGTGTTGGAAACAGAAAAAAAGAACCATATGAAGGCTCTAAGCCTTTAGGATGGAATCTACTCACCAGTTTCAGTACTTCCCAAGTATAGCCCTACAAAGGCTCCGAAGATTCCCTTGGGAATGATGTTTCTTAAGAAATGCTTGGCTAAGGGCTGCAACTGTTCTTTTTGTGAAACCAATATTTGGGCTATGACCAAGATAATTGACAGAGAGTGATGATAGGATGGTTGAAGGGAAGCCGTCCCTAATTGAGCATTCTAGATCTCAACAAGATTGAGATTGATAGAAAACCTTCAAAACTGTAGTTTGGTTGTTTGCTTGGGCATGATAAAATGCTCGTTGTAATGAGATTTTTCTTTCAGATGGTCTTTTCCACTGAAACATTTTGCAGGGGCAGGGTCCTTAACCCTAGATTTCTTTAGCAAAAAAAAAATCATATCTAACATTTTTATTTACAAGAGGATAAAACCCCCCTAGACAAGGAAAAGTTTTGGAAATTCAAAATCACATATTCTCTAACAACACCAGAGCAATATAGTCCCATGAATTGGGTAGCAATAATGGTAGGGTTACTTCTAGGAGTGTACATTTGTGCATGGCCCGTATTTAAAATTTTGAAAAAGAAAAAAGCAGGAGTCCAAGCTTATCTAACTCAACATTTGAGACCAGTGTTCCACGGAAACGTGTTTCCCCCCCTATTTGGCCGCGTTTCAGAAACGGGGACATTTCGGGGACAGGGAAACGAGTACTTGGCTTTTCCCGCCGTCCCACCACCACCACCGGTGCTTCGCCGGAGATGGGGAAACGTCTCTACGTCTCCCAAGGAGACGAGGAGACGGGTAGACGTCTCCAAGTCTCCTTGGGAGACGCCCAAGAGTTTCCTGGGAGATGCCCAGGGGTTTCCTCGGAGACTGGGAGACGCCCAAGAGTTTCCTAGGAGACTGGGAGACGCCCAGGAGTTTCCTGTATTTACTACATTTTGAGTTTTGACATTTGTTTATTAGTATCTGTATTTACTATTTAGTTTACTGTTTTACTATTTGCCATTTGGCATTTGCTACTCATTGTAATGATGAATCATTTAATCATCTTTATAGACTTTGTGATATCTCATATGACATCAGATATTCATATTTTCGATATAATAGAAATCTCCAATTTAACAATTTCATTTGTCAAATTTTATTTAGCAATTAGCATTCAAGATATCTTCGTATTTAGATTTAGTATTTCAAATTTTGCTATGTTATAATTTTACTAATTTGAGTAATTTCCTATAGTTTCATTTGAAATGCAATTTTTATACTGTTATACTGTTATACATCTTTTCAAAACTAGTTTTTCAAGTACTATAAGTATATGTATAACTATATCAGCGCCACCACCCCACCACCCCGCCGTCCCCAAACTTAGGCCCTTTGTCCCCCCGTCTCCGAAACACGTTTCCCCGTCCCCCAGGCCCGTGGAACACTGTTTGAGACTGAAGTTAAAAGTGACTTTTGTTAAAAAAAGTGATGCATTAATACAAACACAACCCTTGCTATGTTATATTCAAAAAGGTATAAAACAAGCTATAAACTCTGGTTTTTGAGTCCCCGAGAAATGTTTCTCTTGACCATACCATTGCCCCTGTCCTTCCTCTTAAGCATTCTTGTAGTGAATAAATCAGACTATATGCTAACTTAAAAATTGGCCTACAAAACATCTTAAATCCCTTCCTCTTAAGCATTCTTGTAGTGAATAAATCAGACTATATGCTAACTTAAAAATTGGCCTACATAACATCTTAAATCCTAATGTTGTATTGTAAAAGAAGAGGAGAATGAGGGCATAACCAAGGCCTGCACAGATGATATTCATGGAAGAAACTTTGGGTACAACCCCTGAAAGAAACTGGCAAAGAAGAGAGTTTTACATACCTTCTCTAAGTTGTGAATCTCGCCGGAAAGCAAAGAAACAACTCTAGGCCTCTTGGCAATTGACTGCAATTGCCAGAGCTCCTCCAAATCCGCATTCAAATGACAGAGAATTAGAGTGCAGAGGAACTCCAAATTCAATGCATCCTTCTCTACAACCCATGCAGCTCCCTAATCCTCTTCAGACTCTGTGTCAGGATCCTCAAACTCATCATGGGCTATGGGGAATAATAATCTATCAATTCCTATGCAAAAGTTATTACAAAGTCTAGCACAACTTATACATGAGCAAAAAAATCAATTCTGACCTATGGCCCTTTCAAATAGTAAATTTTATGCCCAAAACGTTAATTTAGTCATCCAACACAATGCAATCGCCCCATCTTCAAACTCTTCCGCTAAACCAAAGCAACAATGAAAGGTATATTACAGGTTGCATGTTCGACTCTCAATCTCTCCAAATTATGGAATAAACCCTAGATTTTACTATCTCATCTATATTTTAAGCCTCTTGATTTCAACTTCTCTACACAATTTCGCTTCAAATTCACAAATAACTCTGAAATTTATCCAATCATGTTTAAAAAAATCAGCAAAAAAATCAAAAAATCCACAAATTCCATTGAAATTTTACCTCAGTTTGCCTACAACTTAAGCAGAAGCACGTACAATAAAGATATGCATGAGAGCAATAGATCAATGGTATCAAATAACAATAGTAGGGTTTTAATGCACTAGCTCAATAATGGCCTCTATGTCTGAGGACACCCTGAGCAATACAACGACAAGTAACTGATGATGAGCTCTGTGACAATACCTTAAACGGGAGGAGACAAAGATGCCAGCAGAGCTTGCAACGATTACCACAGCATAAATTTATTTAAATAATGCAAACCAAAACCAATCTTTTCCTACAGCTATTGCTTCAATCTATTCACAATAAACGAAACATGAAAATATGGAGGTGTTAGGGCTTACTTATGAGCATTCAAGTGCATTCAAGTTCACAAGATAAGATATTAACGTGAACGTCACATCTTTTCTACACACAACTATACTAAATTCTTGGCCACATCGATCACCGGACAAGTTGTTGCAGCTCAGCAAATTGGAGAAGTGAAAGGTCAATACTAGCGCAGAAGAGTTTGGCGGAGCGGAAAATGGCAAAAAATGATGAACGGCTGAGATTCATCTGCGCCAATCTGCACCCTTCTGGAAAAAAAGGGTTGGAAAAGCTCACCGTGGGACGCCTTAAGCATATTTTTCTATATCCACAAAATATTTATATTTTTTTATAGAGATGCAAGATTTGTAATTTTAAAATATTTTAAAACTAGCACTTGCACTTGAGGGATGTGCAAGGAACACGCCGATAGTATTATATAGTTACCTGGAAGTTATAGCCTATCCACGTACTATACAAAGCTCATAGAATTGATCTTTCCATATACTAAGGGTAAGGTCCCATGGAGGGGGCTTTCTTAAAAGTCTCAATGGGTGTTGCTGAGAATTTTTAAAAATATTTTGAAGTTGTTGGTCCCAGCAATCATCCACTACATTATCCGACAGCACCTTAGAAAATCATTCACTTGCAGATCACCAACTTTGATGGTACCCTTATGTCCTGCAAAGTCTTGATGTGTAATAGCTCCCTGCACAAAAACAAATATATTTAATCCCAAAAATGAGTTTATGCAAACCTGGTTCCCAAACGAACATGCACACCCAACAAGTATCATTATCTTATTCAAACTTTCACAAGTCATCAAAACTTCTCTAGGGCATCTGTTATAATTCTTTCAGTGCACTCCCTTCCACCAATAATTGACAGCAAGGTAAACCTATCAAAACAATTATTCTTCATATAATTCAAAAGAAACCTGGGAAATTATCTTCTTTGAGTCATCTTTTATGTGCACTTATGTGCAAGTGCTTGATCAAGTCAAAGTCAAAGACGCAAAAACATAATATAACAAGCTAAATTCATGAAAACTTCTCTAGGGCATCTATTATAATTCTTTCAGTGCACTCCGTTCCACCAATAATTGACAGCAAGGTAAACCTATCAAAATAATTATTCTTCATATAATTCAAAAGAAACTTGGGAAATCTCAAAATTACTATGAATTTCGTCTTAAGAACTGAACAAATATGATATGATAACATTACTTTACAAGACAAGAGATTAACAAAAGCCCCAGAAAATTGAAAATGCTAAACAGAAAAATGCCTTATTAGTATTTTAATAACCATATAAATCTAGGGTAAGAAAGAAGTTACTCCACAACAGAAAATTCCCCAAAAAAGAAAAGAAAAGAGCCATTCTATCTTGTGCTCCTGATGAAATAGGTAAGTTTGAAATTATTCAACAAATGAGTCATTTCCATTTGAATATCAAAGCTACACTGCCACCACAGACAATCCAATCCATAAAATAATGCCACAAATTATTGAAGCTTATATAAAATGGAAAAAATTCAACATCACAATTCACTATCCTTTCATAAGATCTTCAAGAATGCAGAATATACTCTAATTAGCAGAGTAGGCAAAGAAACTTCAAAAATTCAAAAAACAGTGTACAATAATAATCAAGCAAGTTTACTCTAATTAGCAGATTAGGCAAAGAAACTTCAAAAATTCAAAAAACAATGTACAATAATAATCAAGCAAGTTTTTATGTTTCTGCAAGTACTAGTGAATGGAGGGATACACCATGCAAAGGAAGGAGCTCAAGCTTCCAGTTTGATGTTTGAAAGTACACTATCGAATAGTTGTAGTTTTCTGGTTGCATTTATTATTTTATACCTACATCATAGAATTCCTTATGAAGTTTCCTGATTTGTGTTCATATATAATAGACTTCTCTTTTTTCTTAATTCACTGTAGTCCTCCCTCCTTTTACCTCCATTAATACTAATTTGGTTCATCGAACCATACTCCTAGGACTCTAGAGTGCCTGAGGAGTAGCAGAGGATGACAAACATGTGATCTTTTGCTGTCCAAAGAATGAGCAAGTAAGATTGGTACACTCCACTAAGCAGAATGGAATGAATAATTTACACGTGATAAGAATACCTCTCACGAAGCTAGGTGGATACCTTAAAGGCATCTTATAACTTATACATTATGGATGTCATGGAACTTGGCATATGGTTTCAGATATTTTGAAATTGAAAGCAGTTTATCTGCAAGTACTGTGGCTTAAATTGTATGTCATTTCATGGTCCCATGGGGGCCTCAATTTAAGTTTTATTTCATTTTGCTACTTCAGGATGACATTCATCAAGAAGGATAGACGATATGACACGGATAGCACAATAAAAGCAGCCCCCATAGAATATTTAGACACAACTGCAAAAGCTCTCTTAGGGGCTTTTCCAGTAAATTTATGGAGGAAGAAAGTACTCCTGATCAGAAGAATAGAGGGAGAGATTAAAATCATACAGAAGAATTTTTTTTTTTTTCAAGCTAACAAAATTGCCACCAGAAGTTGGACATAGTTGAGCGCAGTATTGTTATTGCAGCAGTAAGCTGGAGTTCTCGGAACCGTATCTTGAATTGGAAGGAAGTCCAATGGAAGCAGGGAAATTCAGAAGCAAACAAACCGTATCTTGAATTGGAAGGAAATCCAATGGAAGCAGGGAAATTCAGAAGCAGACAAATTCAGTGCCGCAGGAGAGGCATTATATGTGGAGATTGACTAGGTTGCATGTGGAAATAGTCTTTGCAATTTACTTTAAGATATGTTTTGATTAGGATTTATAACATTTAAAACTGTTGTATTTTATATTGGACGTTGAGAAATCAAAACAACAAAAGTTAAGCAATTACTCTGTTTTCCCCTTATATAAGTTGAGCAATTACTCTGTTTTTCCCCTATATAGAACGGGAGATTTTTCTTGTCTCACAGGTTCACAACCACTATATGCATACCATGTTGCATTTTTCTTAAAATAAATAAGTAGACCAATGCTTTTAGTTATTACTATTTGGATAGTGAATACTGTTCACATACAGGCAAAGATAAGATTCTAGACCTTCTGAACTTGAACAACTGTACGAGGAAAACCATCAAGAATAAAGCCCTTCTGACATGAAGGTTTTTATAGCTTCATCAATAATGCCAACAACCAGATCATGAGAGACAAGCTCTCCCTGTATGATCCAATACAATTTTTCATTTTTCATTTTTCATGTTATAGTAGTAAGAGAAACTCTTTAAAAAAGAAAATACAGTAGGCCATTTAAAACTCTTCACTTCCAATTTTAAACTTAACCTTCTCCATGGCCTCCTTAGCTTTTACACCCAAGGGAGTATCCTCCTTAGCTTTTACACCCAAGGGAGTTCTGGCAGATACGGCTGCTCTTAGCATATCACCAGTTGCCAAGTGACATAAGCAATATTCATCCTTAATAAATGGTGATTGAGTGCCTTTCCCTGATCCGGGGGACCTGCCAACAAACATAAAAGGCTATGAACAAAATGCCTAGATCCAAATGTTTATAAATAGGAAACACAAATCTCTAACTCTAGAAAAAGAGTGTTGTAGTGTGAGAGTGATAAGTTAGAGCATTTGGTTTGTTGTAGAGGAAGAATTGTGGTGCAGAGAGTAGTTGTGTGATGATAGTAGTAAAACATACTCTATCTCAGCTCTTTCTAACTGTTTTGGCTAAGATCAGGAGAGGAAACTGACCATTGCCCCTTTCAACGGGTTATCCCCACACTAGGGTTTCCAGGATAAGATTCGTGTACCAAGTCTCTTGTGGTTTGTTATTCTTTGTTGTTTCATGTTAGTTTCTTTTCATGTTTCAGCATTTACAATCTTGTTTCTTTTCTAGCAACTTAAGAATATCGATTATAGAAGAAATTGCATTATATGTGTCATTTGATACAAATTTAAGTAGAACAGTAATCTTGGCTCTATAATTTTCAGCAAGTAGATAAACTTCAGAGATTAATAAATGGCAGATATGTGCAAAGGCTAGGTCAAATAAAATCTCATTTGAAAAAATAATCAAGAATGAACAATGAAGGTAGAGTGTTAAAGCAAATAATTTTCATGGAATTCCAAAAATACATGGTGTCTAATATTGGAAGTCTTTTCAGTCCTAGAAAAGGTATCAAGCAATATGGTCGTACAACTCTATGCCTTGTAAGTTAATGACAAATTCTATATTGTTCCTCAAGAATTGCAAAATGTCCACCATCATGACAGTCAGTATTTTAGTATTCTAGTAGATACCACATGGTTTTCCCCAAAGGGTGCCAGACCATGTTATTGAGTTAATCACCCAACCTCCTAATGTTAGAGCTGATCACAACCTACCACAACAAAAGCAAATTTTCAACCCTAATGGTCATAGTCAGAAAGATGCATTGCTGGGTATAATCAAATTCATCTTAAAGAATAGTAAATGAAGCATGGCTTAAATATAATTAAATTAGTCTTAAAGAATAATACAGTAAACACCTTTTAGAGCCCATTTAGGCCATTATGAATAACTGTTAATGTCATTTGATCTTACTAATTCCCCTACATTCCAACTCGCTCACTCAGATTTTAGACCCTTTTTCAAAAAACTGTGTTAGCCTTCTTTGATGCTATTCTGATTGAATCATAATCTAAGATAAGCACCCACAATATGTGGGTATAGGTCATGCACATAGTTGGAATACAATCAAGTTATGCCAAAAAGCATATGTCCGAGTCAGAAGTTGAAGCAAGTGACTAAGCACCAGTAGCAAAGCTAGCGACATAGGCATACCTTCCGAATATAATTTGTGTACTTGGGCTATGCAACCTTTGACAGACACAAAGTACGCACTCAGAAAATAAAGACAACAGCAGAATGGCCCATACCAAGTACTATAAAGAATTTTAGGATAACTTGGCATGCAGGACACTATGTCATATTTATCCATAGTTTTGACTACATGGGAGCCCCAAAGTAATTGTGCTAACAGAAAACATTCAGCACCACCACCTGTCATCTAAGTAGCACAAGGAGGCTCTTACTACTACTAAGAAATGCGAAGAATCCTTTATGTCGTCACACTGTGGTGCCAATATCTGATGGATTAAAACTCTCTGGGACCATGGCAAGTGACTTACCTCAAGATTTTGCACAAATTGTGTCGTGCTGTCAACCATGGCAATGAGAAAAAATGCGCAGAGTTTGCAATAAAAATTATGAAGCCCTACCACAGCAGGAATTTCTTAAAATGAGACCAACCAAAACCAATTTCCCTCTGACATGAATTGCACCTGCATTGAATTGGGCCAAAATTAGATCCTCACCTCAAGAATTACTCTAAATTTACCCTTTTCAATAAAGATGAGATACTATGAGTTTCTCCTCAGTTTTATAGACATGGGAGATCATGGTGAATCTTTAGAACCTGGTTAAATAATACTTTCTCAGCTTTTAACTTTTGGTTCTACTTCTCATTACCATTAAACCATTGCCGCCTGGCCTACTTTCAGTGGAACATTGCATTACATAAATGATTCCTTCAGGCAATAAATAGTTCATTGGCTACAGAATTTCTGTAATAAATTCTATTACAACTTGCTCTGCCTGAAAAATCTTGTTGGTATAAATTCTATTTCTACTTCCCCTGTGCCATAGATCCTAGCGCGTCTATCTAAAAAGAACATATAATACTTCATTCTTAAAAAAAATCACCTACCCTAACAGAAATTTGGGTACATAAATGGTGCAATGATCCCACCACTTGCAGCATCAACATGTATTGGAGTGTCCCACCTATACATTCATAGTCATGTTTCTGAGTAATACTTAAATAACTTTAACCACAACAAATTTTCTGGATTATTTTTTCTCAAAAATCCTATAATAGAGTTAGGCCTTTCAAAAACCCTACCTTTATTCTTAGTAAAAAAAAATTCTTAAACAAATTAAAAGAACACAACTTAAAGTCATACTTTGTTTTAATATTCTTCTCCATTAAAAGGTCATTGAGCAATTTCACATCCTCAAATTCGCCATTATACGTAGACAACACAAATGGTGTTTTCATCTACCAATTCCACAGCTTTTCGCGGGTCCATAACATAATAGCCTTCTCTCAGTTTCACCTCTTTTAGCTCTACCTCAAAATACTGAGAAAACTTCTCCCAACAGACCTGCAAAACAATGTCACCAACAACATCAATGACCATTACCAAAAGATGCAGAGCCCAGCGAATTATTTTTAGATTTCAGGAAAACAGAGAAAAAAGAGTAAGTTAAAAGTTGAAACCTAGACATTGGCACCAGCCACAATATTGGGCTTGTCGTAAGGCTTCCCTTGGGCTTTTCTCTTGTTTTTTCACTTGTGCTTGAATGCAAGACCAGCCAACATTATAGCCTCTGAAGATCCCACAGTGATAACACCAATAGCTTGCTCTTTGTCAGAAATAGGTGCGTGGAACATTCGAGCTATTATGTTCACACCGGTTCTGAAAATTTCAATTCACAAAACAAATTAAACACCATCCCATCGACCCAGGGCTTAAATTTGATGGCTGTATGACCGTATTTAGAGATTTTTGCCGTAAAATACAATCAAAATTTTAAGAAGATTGTATCAGATGAAAGGATAGATTTTGGATAGACTGTCAAAATTTATATAGAATTATAATGATATATATATTTGATTTATATATAATTTTACTTACACTAAGGTATATCATAATGTTTTAAGGGCACCATTGAATAGATAACCGTCATTAAAAAATTTGTTGACAAGCAAGGTCGACTATCAAATTTAAGCCCTGCATCGACCCAATTGTTTCTGTTGCGAAATATTTATATCGATATTTCTTTCTTCTATCTGTCGGCAGAACACCTGGAATGCCTCTCGGCATAATTATTTATCATTAATATTGGGTTAAAATTTTAGATGACAGATTTGTAATAACTAGCAATCGCACCTTGGTGTGCAATGGGTACGCCGAAGAGGTGTGGAAGGTTAATTATGAAAAAAATTGGTTCATATTTTGCATACATGTGTGTAATACATGAGATCTAATGATATATCATTCAACAATTATGTGTTCCCTTATAGGGATTTAAACACAATTGAAAGAAAACAAAACAAAACATTTAAATTAGGAAGATAATTGGCCTCCATTATCAATAGGCTAATGTTATATTTGTAATAAGGAGAGAGGGAGAGAGAGATGGAGAAATAGAGAGATATTTGTAATAAGGAGAGAGGGAGAGAGAGATGGAGAAATAGAGAGATATTTGTAATAAGGAGAGAGGGAGAGAGAGATGGAGAAATAGAGAGATATAGAGGAAGAGGGAGAGGTAGAGGTAGAGGGAGATACTGATAGTGAGATAATGTGATAGAGATATAGATAAATAGATAGATAGACAAATAGACGAGAGGTAAAATATAATACCCATTTGTTATACATTTGACAGAGTAAAAAATTCACTCTCTTGTGCACATGGACCACCCTCCCTTCCCCTAAAAAATTCCCTACCCCAACCCCACTTACTAGTTGACATGCCATTTTCGATTTTACTCCTCAGAAAGAGAATACAGTCATCCAGTAATACTAAAACTCCGTTAAAACCTCATAACAAGCCAGGGAAGAGTGAGGAAGTTGTGTAAACGGTGGCTCTTGGATTGATCAAGTGGGGAGTTGTGAACATACAATTTATAATTTATGCGTCGATGGTGGAGGAATAAAGAAATTCAAATTTTCTCTTTTTTTCTATAGAAATGGCAGATCACACAGGTAATGGTGTATGTGGAGGTATGTGGAGGGAAATGGGACACTGTGAAAGAGATTTCAAAATAACTAGCTTAGAACAAAACTTGGTTGGCCAAGTAATACAGATTAAGAAGGCTTGATGTGACAGTTGTTGGTTGAGGGTCTCCCTTTTCTTTTATTTTTCTCAAATTAAACGTCGGTTATTCAGAGAAGTGAAGCCCTTCACTTCCACCATTGTTGATCCTCTACAAGTCAAGCTGAGAGGACGCGGAGGTGAGCACCCCGCATCCAACTCAAAATGGCTCTCGCATGGTAAACATGGCGGCGGGGCAACTGCACTGGCCATTGGAGCAAACACCATATAAACCACAAACAGAAGGGAATTGGCCATTGTAACAGTGGGTCCGTAACCAAGGTGGGAAGGGAATTAATTATGTGGGGAAGACGTCAAACCACTTCTTACGAGGCCAACAATCGTGAAGACAGTTCGCTGTACACGTTACCTTCCCCACATTCATACGCCACGCATCCCTAAAACGCGCTCACACGACAAGTATGCATTCAACGTTTGGAGGAGTGGAAACCAATAGCGATAGGGAAAGTAGAAAAAATGGTGAAAAATAGCCGAAAAAAGGGGAAAAGCATATGGACGAGTCTGTCTTACTAGTTAATAATCTTCAAACCCAAGCTCAATTTATTCGTCCTAAACCCAAGGTAGTGGAGTCGGGTTTTACACCTGCCAATTGCATTTGCTTGAAAGTTTCTAAAGCCTTTTCAACAAATCCTTTTAGTGCAAATCCTGTAATCACGGCATTCCATGAGACGACATTTCTTTTAGAGATTTTATCAAACAACTCACATGCCTCGTCTATTCATCCGCATTTTGCTTACATGCCTGCCAGGACACTTGCGACTACAACATCTGACAAAGTTCCGCGTGTACGATAAGATTTGCTATATATTGCTTTTAAATGGCAATGGATAGCGTTTCCATCAAAGCATAAAGGATAGAGGAATTTTTTCAGATGTTGTAGTTGCAATTACCCTGGTAGACATGTACGAAAAATGTGGAAGCATGGGCAAGGCACGACTCGATACAACCTAGACACTTGTTCCATGCTCTGCTCTGTGGTTATACAAACAATTAACAATTTTGTCTAGAATAGAGTAAACAATAATGTTTTTTGGCAGGAAACATAGGTTTAACATATTTCAAATGCAGATTGGTGAATAAATAATAGTCCAATTATTTGAATAGTATTGCTTCTTACTAGAATTTAGGCATTCGAAAATCATCTGAAATGATTATAATGTTTTGCATGTAAACAATTTTGGTCCAACGGCTCTAGGTTCAGCTGAAATACTATTTCTTGAAAATGGATTTGTTGAAATGGCTTTAGAAACTTTCAAGCAAATGCAATTGGCAGGTGAAAAGTCAAATTCCACAACCTTTGCCAGTAGCGTCCCTCCCTGTGCCAAAATGGGAGCTTTGAAACAAGGTATGGACATCCATCCAAGTATCATGGAAGGAGGATTTTATTCATATATTGTGATTGGAAATGCTCTGATAGACATGTATGCAAAATGTGGAAGCGTAGAAAAGGCACGTGAATTGTTTGAAATAATTCCTCAAAGAGAGGTTATCTCATGGCAATGATTACAGGATATGCACAAAATGGAATTTTTTAAAAAGCTTTAGAAACTTTCAAGCAAATGCAATTGCCAGGTGTAAATCCAGACTCCACAACTTTTGTCAGCATTCTTCTTGCCAATGCCAAAATAGGAGCATTGGAACAGGATATGGACATCCATCAAAGCATAAAGAATAGAGGAATTTTATCAGATGTTACATTTGCAACTACCCAAGTGGACATGTATGCAAAATATGGAAGCATAGAAAGGGCACGTGAACTGTTTGACAAAATGCCCGAAGAGATGTCATCCCACAGAACGCAATGATTGCAGGATATGCACAACATAGATTTTGCAAGGATGCTCTCAAAAACTTTGAATTAATGAAGCACTCTAGAACATATCCTGACATTGTAAGCTTTGCTTCTGTTCTATATGCATGCAGCCATGCAGGTTTAGTGGATGAGGGTTGTACACACTTTAACCATATGAGTAGCCTTATTGCATTAAACCTACAGTGGATCATTATGTTTGCACGGTTGACCATTTTCCCCGGGCTGACTATATTGAAGACATTCTACACTTTATCATTAAGATGCTAGTTTAACATGTGGTGGTTGTGCGGATGTGTTGTGTGGATGTGCTTTATGGGTGCGTGTAGATCCCATATTAATATAGGCTTAGGAGTATTTACAGCAACAATGTTTTTTTGATATCAATTCTAAAAATGCTGCAACATATGTTCTTCTCTCAAACATCTAGGTGGGGTGAGGTTCAAATGGCAAGGAAATTGATTAAAGATTGAGGAATTAAAAAGATCCTTGGATGTAATTGGATTGAAAGCCATAAAATGGTAAATGCTTTTTGTGTAGGGATAGATCACATCCACAAAACACAATAGATCTATACAAAGTTTGAGAAATTGGACTTGGGAGATGAAGGCAGCAGGGTATTTTCTAGATTCAGGGCATTTACTTAATGTTGTAGAAGAGGAGGAAAAAGAATTATTTCTCTGTCACCATAGCGAAAAGATGGCAATTGCATTTGGTTTGTTAAACAACACCTTTGATTGGGCAAAGTGGGAAATAAGGGTTCCAATCCTATTACAAAGCAAGTCCACAGGCAGAGACAAAAAGATCAGCTCATAGCAAATACAAGCACCTCCTACATGGGAGTAAGTCACATTTACTGCTCAGCTGTCAAGCACAAACCAACACGATTATATGAAATAAAGAGAACCCTAGGATATAGTCTAGACAATGCCAAACCCAACCCGATTCAATCTCACACCCTTCATACTAATATGAAATTAGAAGACAAATTTAGAAATAAATGTCAAGACAGACTACCATTTGTAACAAAAGAAAAAATTACAAATTATCAATGATGGGTAATGAAATGTCTGATTTTAAGGAATACTCTGATTTCAACTGCAAAGTAATCAAATGAGAAAAATAAATACTACCATCAAAATAAACTGAACAACTTTAAGTGGTTTGATTAAAACTTTCCCCTTAGCAAGATGTGAACAACTTAAGTGGTTTGATTACAACTTTTCCCTTAATAAGATGTGGGGAATAAATTTGTATAATTGAGAGAAGCAATTAGAGATTCGGGTGGGAGAGACTGAGCAATGGTCATGGGTTGGACAGAGGGATGCAATTCGTAAACCTAGTGATGCTAGAGGAGGGGTGCTTAATGTGTAAGCAACGAATGCCAGATATAAATGTTGAAACCTTGCTGAACAAAGGTTGTAAAGTTTTGCAATCTGAATTTAGTTAGTTTAAATTCAAATTGTTGTCGGACTGTGTAACTGAAATTGTTTGATGATGAATGATCTATAACTCCAAATTTGACTGAGTTAAAGTTATGAATTCTTGATTAGTACCAGAGTAAATTGTTGTTATCCTTGGGTAGAGTGTGGCCCGTTTTGTGAGCAAATTGTGGTAAACAGAGGATGTAGAGATTCTGTCTTCATCACTTTCAAGAAAATGCAATCGGCAAGTGTAAAGCCAGACTCCACAACTTTTGCCAGCATTCTCCTTTCCTGTGCCAAAGTAGGAGCATTGCAACAGGTTATGGACATCCATCAAACCATAAAGAATAGACAAATTTTATCGGATGTTGTAGTTGCAACTGCCCTGGTGGACATGTATGCAAAATGTGTTAGCATAGAAAAAGCACGCAAACTGTTTGAAAAAATGCCCCCAAAGAGATGTCATCTCATGGAATGCATTGATTGCAGGATATGCACAACATAGATTTTGCAAGTATGATCTCAAATTCTTTGAATTAATGAAGCACTTCAGAACATGTCCTGACATTGTCCTTGTCATTACAAATATCTCTGATCTAAATTATCTGGATTTAGATACAAATTCTCTATCTTATTCTCTTCGGTAATAATTTTGAGCACATGATATACAACACCAATCAACGACGTGCAGTGGTTTAGAGAGGATGCAAGACGATCAGAATGATCTGACCCATTCATTCCGAAAGTGAGAATTTGATGCTGCCTATCTGTTTTAGGTCATGGCCAGGCAGATTCTGCATATCACGGTGAAGTCATGGAGAAATCTGCCCTTTCTCAGTTTTCTCAGCCTAGGCGACTACCCAAATCCACGATGACAACTCCTAATCTTCTGTCTGCTAACATTAACGACAATGGGAGTGTTGATTTAGGGCGAACAAGGGTTGTAGAGATTCAGTCTCTCTACCCAGTTAATGTTTTATGCATTTTCAATTATTTAATTTTGTACAGGGCATCTGTCTGTAATTGGTCTCGCTAAGCTGCCCAGCCATGGATCTCAGGTCCGCATGGTCTATCAGGGAAGATACTATTGATTGCTTAGTGGGTGTAAATTATCTATTTTTAACTTTATGAATTTCATTTGCACAGAAGCGTACACACACACGGATTCAATATGGGGTAATGTATGCCATAGTTTAACTAATATTATGATATACCTTGTGTCGTAACCGATTTGGTCATCAACGCAAAATTCTGACTGACTCCACAACCTTTGCTACCATTCTTCCTTCCGGTGCAAAAATTAGGGCTTTGAAACAGGATATGGACGTCCATCAACGCATAAAGGATAGAGGAATTTTGTCATATGTTGTAGTTGCAACTGCCCTGGTAGACATGCATGCAAAATGTGGAAGCACAGACAAGGCACGTGAAGTGTTTGGCAAGGTGCCTCAAAGAGATGTGGTTTCATGGAGTGCAATGATTGCAGGATATCCACAAAATGGATTTGTTAAAAAGGCTTTAGAAATTTCCAAGGAAATGTAATTGTCAGTTTTAAAGCCAAATTCCCCAACCTTTGCTAGGATCCTCCCTGCACATGCCAAAATGAGATCTTTGGAACAGTATGGACAGCCATCTAAGCATAAAGGATAAAGGATCTTTATCAAATACTGTAGTCGCAACTGCCCTAGTAGACATTCATGCAAAAAGTGGAAGCATTAACAAGGCACGTGAACTATTTGATAGAAAACCTGAAAAAGATGTCATCTCATGGACTGCAATGATTGTAGGATATGTACAAAATGGATTTGTTGAAAAGGATTTAGAAACTTGCAAGCAAATGCGATTAGCAGGTGTAAAGCCACATTCCACAAGCTTCGCCTGTATCCTCCCTGCCTGTGCCAAAATGGGACCTTTGGAACAGGGTATGGACATCCATCAAAGAGATGAAACGATATCATTTATCACCAGGCGAGCGAGTGGGCAAGACCGGCCAGGGAAGCTTTTGTCTATTTATTTGTTCTATTTTTCCTTATTTTTAGCAGTTTAATTACTGCAAACCTGTTTGCAGTCCAAAAAATTGGACCATTATTTTGTCCGTCTAAGGTATAGCGGAGGAACAAGGAGAAGATGATGTCAAAGCTCAACCAATACACAACGTCGACCCTTTTAGAATAAAAACCCAAAAAAAATATTACCATTTTTGTTCTGAAATGTGGGTTTTACGGTCATTTATTTATCAAGGCAATCAAGACTTAGAAATTGAATGCAATCCCAATAAGTAAGATTTTCGCCGTGAGATGAAAGAGATACAGAAATTGAGTCAGGGTTTGAAGATTATTTACCAGTAACGGCAGAGAATTTGGGGGAGGATGAGTTTATGGCGAAGCTCGGCAATGGCTTCCGTCTGTTGGTCAATGCAGAGAAAGGCATGATAACTTTGCATACTCCGAAGTAGAATACTGTTCTTTTGGGAGTGGAGGCGATGAGCGCAGATCAGCTTGGAGCGACGATTATAGCTCTTGATCTCCATGGCGACGAAGATCTCGATGAAAATGGAGCAACGGTGATGAAAAGGGAGCAACGGTGGCGATGATTCTGATCGTCTTGCATTCCTTATCACAAACTTCTCACCGTTGATGGACCAAATGAGTTCGTGAAGCTCAAATAGGATACGCCTTCGGCGTAATAAAAACTAGCATTTGCACCCAAAGAAGGTGCAATGGTTATGCCGATTGTAATTTATATAAAATATCTTACAAAATTGATAGGAGATTTGTAGTTAAATTTATAAATACTTTATTAAAACATTGATACAACATCAAAAGTGTGTACTAATCATTAATAATCATTTATATGTCTTGATACGATATTAGCTGGTGTGTTTTAAGATGAACTATTGTAGCAATCTTGGATGTCATGCCCATTGATATATTCAATGTTAATGTTTTCTTGAATGTACATGATCACAAGAACCAATACAAATAAACCTTTATATAATCCAAAATACCACCAATTGAATAACAAGATCTTATGCCTCCTCTTTGTTGGGTCTCTCTCATCAAATTGGTTTGCACCAAATGCTTGTAAATAGAGTATGTGCCCTCCTTGAACCAAAGAAACCAAGTATATTGAAATGAAAAAAAAAAACCACCTAAAAAGTTGTAAGTCTGAGGCAGGAATATGATGTGTAGCCAAATGGGGGTGGTTTAAGAAACAATAGGTAAGTTGAAAGAGTTAAATAGATCAACCCCTATGATCAAAGAATATGAATTATGTCTTTTTTATGAATTATTTGTAATCTCAAACACAAAAACTGATTGAAATATTTGCATTGTACATTGAACAAGATAAAAATTTAACAACTATTTTTACTTTTATATCTGAAGAAGATTAAAATTCCTTTTCATTTAACCAAAGTGGTCCAATTATGGACGTTAACCAAAAGACCATGAAAGGAACCAATTTGTATGATATAATTTGCAGTACATGTAATTGCTTTGGGTAAAGCCTAAGAATTGGTACACATAGTGTGTGGATATATTTAAAATGATTTTGAGGTGGTGAGGCAAAGGGCTTTAACTCTATCAGTTACTTATTAATACCCATGTTAAGTTCAGGTGTAGACAAATTCTAAGATATGTACAAACAATCAAATTTTTAGTAAAATTAAAAATATTATAAGAGAATATAAATTTAGCATGAATTGTTTTTGGATTTCACTCTAAGTTTTTTCTCCATGTTTTGGGTTGAACTCCATGATTCATCATCGCGAAACTAAAAAAAGAAAAAGAAAAATAAATAGTTATTAGCAAACCAAGCTAGTTGAAAAAGTAAGAGAAGAAATGAATATAAAGTTTTACATTTCATAAATGAGAATAAAGCTATTTATAAAACTATGCAAGAGATTTTGTATCAATCTAATCAATAAGATGAAATCATATACAAAATTTTGGTAAGTCAGAAAAATCATTTTAATTTAGATAATAATAACTATTATCAATTGCCAATAGTGGCATGGTGTGATGGTTTAAATGTGGCATTGTTGTTCTTGCCACCATGGTTCAAACCCCATTGAGGTGGTATTGTTGAGTGGTTGTATTCCGGTTCATAGCTCCGGGTCAAAAGCGTTTACCCCTTGAATAAAAGAAAAAAAAACTATTATCAATCAAAAAGTTTAAGCACAATGTATTTACAAGAGGATATTAGTTTAAAAAATACTAATAAACGAATAGATGAGAGATGAGGGAAAAATGGTCCACTATCATCCCTAATAGAATTCTAAAAATAATTCCAAGAAGAGGAAGCATAGATGCAACACCGTACCAAACATTAGCATTCTTTGCAGCAGTGGCAGTGTTATATTGCATGACATTGGTGAGACAAGTAACCAAGTTTCCAGAAACACCATAGTAGGAAAATCTTTTTGTCATTTCCACACTAATAATGAGAAGAGAAGATGACCATCCTCTAGTGAGAAGTATGTTGATCTATTTTCCACACCTAAATCACACCATGACACTGCTCAAATTTCAAGAATTCTCAGTTGTAAAGTCAACAATGAACAAACTTTCCCTATTTCCCTCACAAGCCCCATTTCTCACCATTGGGATAAGATACTCAAAAATATAAAGGCAAAAATTAACAGTTGATTTTAATATTTGGTTGACTCCTCTAGATAGGATGATCAAGTAATAAACACACTTCTCGTTGCTCTCCCAGTCTATTAGACAAGTGTCATCAGTGCCCTGTAAGGAATCATACATAAGATGGAGTAGCTTCTTGGAAGGTTTCTATGTAAATAAGGAACCCAAGGAAGGAAAGATAAAAAGAAGAAATTTCATTTCATTAAATGGGAGCAGCAACTAATAAGGAGCAAAAAGAAAGGAAGTTGGATTTGAGAAGCCTTCAATACCATCAAGAGGCCTTGGCTGCTAAGCTTCTCCAGACTTTAGAGAATGATCACTAACAAGGATAGATGGTGGGTTAAATTTCTCTCCCAAACATACCTTTGTCATGTAAAAAGATGATCTCTACAATTCTCTTCCTCGGTGAATTAAACACAAATTTGGAAGTTGCTTCAGACCTCATATCTTAGCATATCTATTGGATGCTTGTAATGGAGTGAAAATCTATTTTCTTGAAGACAAAATGGGACAATTAGAACCTCAGCTCTCCAATCAACTTAAAATGTGGTTAACCTAGAATAATGTCCTCATTCTTGATCTCAGGTTATAGAGTTTAGAGACATTACTAAATTCAAGAGTTGGCTAGAACTCGGAATCCCACTTTGCTGAACGAACTGTTTGATTCATTGGTTAATTTTTTAATTTTATGATCAAAAGCTAATTTTATTCAAAACTCTTATGATCAAAAGTTAATTCACAACCAATCACAGGAGGGGAGAGTTAATGTTATGAGATAGACAGGGTGAACACTTCTTAAAGGTAGTTTAGGTCATGCGTTGTCTTCATCATGCTCAACTCCGAACTTAGGATGGAACATCCCAGGCGTCAGGTTCTTCTCTAATGTTTTTATTACTAATCTGTCTCTCCTATTAAACCTTCTCAAAATGGTCTATTTCCAAACCAAATATCGGAAATATCTTTGACATCCAATTCCCTGTTTAATGAATCTCCCACTTAAGAGCATAACCTGGCTTCATGTCTGCCAAAAGGGGTTTTCATATAAAGAAAATAACAATTTCCTATCATGTGAAGGTCGAAACATTGCAAAGGCAGAATGACAAGCCATTTGGGTGGAGATTCTTACCATCCCATAGCTTTATATATTGAAATTATTAATGAATCTTTGAGTCAGAGGAAAGTTGGAAACATGATATATCTGGATTGTATTTTCTTTTCTTCTGTGATTGTAATAATTATCTTGGGGCTATAGAGGAAATAAGGTTGTATCGCTATCTAATCGAACATCAAGTAATATCACATAATCAAGTGTCTGAGTCCCTTGATAGGTGGGTCTAAAGCACCTATCTACAGAGATAAAGCTTAACTTAAATAATTCAAACAAATATGAGCAAAAATGAAGCATTTGTAATAGATCTTTGTAAGACAAATGTCTTAGATGGTAAGCATACACCTCAATTACTGCTAAGGTGTGGATAAATAAAGTCATAATCATTATAGTTAGTCAGGTATCAAAACTTAAACATGAAAGCATCACTTAATATTTTTACATTCGGTTTTTAACATGGGCATTCTCAAAAGCTATTAATGCCTCAACTACTTGCCATCTTGAATCTTGAGCACAACACATTGCTTCCTTTCAAAGTCTACTTGAGTAGGAATGACTACATTGGACAATACATGAAAGTGTAATCTGTCTCCAATTTCTGACCATCACATCACCAGATGTAGTAATTGATTTAATCACTGCTTTATATATCTCTCACCCAAGAAATATGATCCATATCTGGCCTGGATATTCTAATGCATGATTCACCAACACTGAATGTTCTTTTACTTGTGTGTTGTTACCAAGTTCTGTGCTATTGGAACAACAATTTAAGGCTATAAATTGACACATCCTACAACTCCATGTCTGTCATCTACATCATACATTCATACACAATAATAAACACGCTCACATTCATTGCGTATGTTATTTCATACTCCAACTGTTCTACCATCTACATGTGACTTTTTTCAAGCTTCAGAAGAACACAGTGCAACAAAATTACATTGGTTCTCAAACTATTGGTGAGAATGGATTTGATTCCTAATTGCTGTTATGAACAAGTGCTATGCTTTATATTCAGAACATCTCTTGCTTACGCTCTCTTAAGTGCTTGAGATAGTAAAGTAATTGCAGGAAATGAAAGTAAGGAAGAGAAATAATTATAATTAAACAAAAATAGAAATGAGAGATAATTATAATTAAACAAAAATAGAAATGAGAGATAGACAAAAGGAATTACTCTCAAGAAACACAATATAGGAACAATAGAAGAGTGAACCTAACTTCCTCATATCAACTATATTAGTTGCAAATTTACAAGCTTGTTACCTCCTTGAGATCTTAAAGCACACCAACATGTTATTAACAACATTCTAACACTTGAAAATGACTTGCAACATACTAAGGGTTGTCTGCTTCTTCAAACATGTTTAGCTGCTCTCATCCAACTTAGTTGTCCAACTTAGCTGCCTTAGATCGCTCGTGGAAATTCAATCTTTCTTCCATTGCCAATTCCATATCCCCTGAAGGATATGTTATGGAATGGAATCAACACAAGAGTCAAATAGGAGATCCCAATAGACAAGGAATTGAAGAGATACCTTTTCTGACATCACTCTTATGCATTTGAAACGGGAAAAACCACTTCTTACATCAAGGCAAAACTGCATCCTATGTACTAAACTGTTCTGATAAATTCAAAGCCTCTCCTTGCTGGCCAAATCACTTGAAACATTAGAAACCACCATGATGCATTTGAATTCACCTATGAAAGAAACACAACTGTCACCTTGCTGTACCGGGTGGCTTTGTTTTTCTGAAAAATGTTCCCTGCTTCATTTTTTTTCCTGTCTCTGCTCTGTTCTATCTCAGAATCTGCACTAAAACCTTTGTCAGATAAATGAACTAAAAACTAAAAAGTACAATTGATCAACTCAACCATCTGAAGTTGAACAATTCTTTTCATGACCCACTTCAGATCACATGTTCTCAATTCAGGCGCTTTGGAGTCCCAAAAAAGCACTATAATGAAAAGAAAAGGAATTACTTTTTATCTTCTCAATTGGGAGAGCTTTTATTCATAGTTCTCACGAAGTAACAATGTTTCCTCTCTTGGAGTCTAGTGTTCCACTCTTAATTTTGCAAATCTATATTGGTTAGTTTGTGACTTCTTCAAATTTTTGCAAATTGACCCTCTTGATCTCTTGGGTGCCCTGGTCATGTCTATTGGCTTGCTTTTTGTCCCTTGGTTCTTTGGCCTTTGCTCTTGCACTCTTTCGGTGCCTTGCTTTTGCTCTTCACTTCTCCTCTCAGCTCTTTTACTTCAGCACACACACTTTTATAGGCTTAATATATTTGTAAGATCCTCCAGTTTATTATATAAAATGAGTGACTTCTATAAACTTCCCATCAGTTATATGAAAATCTCAAAAGAAGAGGCTTATTATATTTGTAAGATCCTCCAGTTTGGTACGCTCGGAAATGTCACGTCCTCTTTTGAAGTCCTAAAATTCAGATGCATTGCAACAAAATGTCGTTAGAAGAGATAATTATAGATTTCATACTTTGAACTGCACTAACATTTGTACTATAATAAGTTAGCTTTGGCTTTGATTCTAGATCTAAAACTGTTACCAATATGCATGAGGAAATTTAATCCATTTATGCTCATATAATTCTACAAAGTATGAAGTAATAGTGGTTGTTTTTTGACCCCTCCTGTACCTATGGGATGTTGTGATTCTGTGGTTTTTGACTGTGCAGAAACTTGCTGGATCTTTTCTCCATGTAACTTCCTGAACTCATTCTCATATACAACACAAGAACCTAGCGTTTTACTGATATAACTAAAGTGAAATATCTTGCCAAATTTTATGACTAATCCCACAAAGTTTTCCTAAAGCTAAAATAAATGGTTACATCACTATCTATAATCTGGCATGGCATCACTCGATCCACTTTAAGCCGAGTGCGAGGGAATTTGAGCATTATTCCAGCAGAGATTTGAATTTGGGCATCCTAACAATTGTGAGATAGTGATTGATCCTTCAGCCTCAGGTGCTCAAAATAATCTAAAAGAGAGATTTTTATTTAATGATATTTGCAGTTCGTGTATAAACAAAATATTGTCCTTACAATGTGGTAGCTCATCTTCAAGCTCTGTAATGGTAAAGCCAACACACAATGTCTCGTTAATGAACCAACATATGTCAATAGTTACTTGCTGAATCTATGACATAAATTTTAAAACATCTGTAGCTAGAGGTGTTCTTGTCTCAAATGGGAAAATTCACCTCAAAGTATGCCTTTGGTCTTGGGATCACTGTCAAGTATTTATATTGTAACTGTGTGTCTATTAAATACTTGGTGATAAGCATTGATATTATCGAGGAAAAATTTAATTATTCTAATTCAAAACACTCAAAGATCCCTAGATAAGAAAGCATACCATATGGCAAATCAGGGAGTCAAATCTCATGAGGAATCACTCCACATATGGTGCATTCCAGAATAAAATTATGATTCTTACCAGAGATTATGGCTAATTCTCAATTTCTGAAAGCTTCATGAGGCCAAAATAAAGCTCCTCAAGTAGATATTAGCAGATCTTAAAAAGAGAAAACAATATACAGAACTACAAACAATCAAAGAACAAATCTGCCAGGGAGGCCAAAACCCACTGCCCACGAACTCTCCAGGTCCCCTCTTTTTCATCACAGTCCTGTGTCTCTCAAATTGTTCTTATGAATTACATGTGCATCGCCTTCATCTGGAAAAATTATCAGAATCTTGTAAATCTTGATTTTTTTGGCCTTGGCGGTTGATTTTGTTGGCAATGGCGGACAATAAATTAACAGGAGTTGGGGCTGTACGGCAGCATTTCATGTAAAATTAGAGCCTGACGAAAGGACATTCGTTTCCTGGAAGAAATTGGTGAAGGATTTTCCGAAGGCCATCCAAAATCTTTCTTTTGAGCCTCCCGCCGGAGTTCACCTAGCCTTGCAAGCTCAGATTGTTCCAGAGGTAATCAAGCGTCTGTTTTATTTTTTTATTTATGTTTTTAGAACCTAATGTGAAATTCTATTAGGGCTCTTGAATTTGTTTCGACTTAGGATCACGAGTGAATTTGTACGCAGAGGGAAAGAAGAAGATGATGTAAGAGAAACATACCTCTTCTTCTTGTCCCATGAGAAATTTCTTTTCAGCTGTCATTTCCATTGCCATCGTCACAGTGTTTGCCTCTCTCCACGAACAGGAGCCATAAGGAGTCCACAGGCATGTTCTGCTAATTCAAAACCCTACCCTTCGCAAAATTGCTAATGTTCTGCTGGTGCCCTAACTGTAGGTTTTTTTAAATGCATATCCAATGGTGGTGTTGTTAACAAGGCGTGTGAAGTGCAGTTGTGAAGTGCATGGATATCCAATGGCGGTGCTGGTGTGAAGAGTAGTCTTGGAGCCATCGGCGGGCATTCTCCAGCAAAATCCCGTTGCCGTCTCTCAGGCGTGAGACTTTTCTGTGGGCAAAGCCCACAATAAAGAGCCTATCGGCTAATTAAAAAAATTAAGATTTAAGATTTCTTATATTTAAAAAATAAATAATTTTTTAATTTTTTATTTATAATATTGTAATAAAGTGATTTTTCTATATCAATACATAATTTGTATTTTTTATTTTTAGACTTAAGGGAGTAGTATCTCATAAAATTTATTGGAAAATAAATTTGATATAGTGCATATCCTAGACACAGGGATGCATAATATTTCTACTTTTGTTCAATCTAATTAAAATGGTGAATGCTCTAAATACTATTATTACTTTTCATTTTACTAATAGTCACAATAGTCCAGAGAGCTTTCAAACATTCTATTAATTTTCCCCTTTCTTAAAAGATCTTGGCATCATTTGATATGCGGATGTTACCTATTAACTTTTGTCCACTCTTGCTCTAACTGAGAATGTGTCTCTTTGTTTAGCTCCTTTTTTTTTTTCTTTTGTGTTGTCATCTCTATGACCACCATTCATTGGGGATACCATGGACTCAAGAGATGCCATTGTTTTGTCTATAAACTTGGAATCCGATTTCTCCTTTGAAATTGTTGAAACCTTTGAAATGTCTTTGTTAATGGAAACCCCTTGTGGAGACCCCATAATTATGTCTTTTGGTTTAAGAGAAGAGGAAGCATTAGATTTTGGGTTGGCCAGTGGAGGAAACTAAGAGGATTTGATTCCTTTTGAGCATATGGCTTACACTACTTTATATACATGTTTATGTTTTTGTGGGGGGGGCTTCTAAAATGAGCCATTTTACACATATGTTTAGGTTCTTAAGTGGACCTAGGTCTTAAAAGGCCTTGAGTTATATGTGTAAGGCATACATCACAAGGAATCATCCCTTAGCCATTTTAAAGATCAAATCGTCATTTGGTCACATAGAATTAAATTATGACAACACTTTTGCATATTTGTTTCTAACACTGTTTGCAAGGGGCTCCTTCATCCATACTAACATTTGATATCTACCTTCATGGTTAATCTATCTCCTTATTGTTAACTCAATCTTGGGGTTTGACTGAGGCTTGGGGAACTCTTGCACTTCAACCCTAAAAAAACTTGCTCCCATTATGCTTCTTAGTACCATCACCATTTTTCCTACATCAAATAACATCGAGTAAACTCTTCTTGCAAGTACTAAAGACCTAGTTTTATAGAGGACATGATCACATGTTTGTAGGATAGAGATAATTTTGCAAGACTTGATCACAATTTTGTATGACATGATCCCAATTTCGTAAGACAAGATTAACATTGTAATTCTATCATAAACTCTTATTTCTCACTAGAGTTAACCATCTCAATTTTTATCAGTAATCCAATTCTAGATTCTTAATTATAGTACTCCAACACACTTTAATTTTACATTTCAAAATACACAAAACCCTAACTCATCTCATTTCAATTCAATACATTCATTTTTTCTTATAAATTACATTAATTAATTAGTAATAATAAATCTCCTTTTTAAACTCAACACCATCTTAAAAAAAAAATCATTTAAAATTAATTTATTAACCATAAGGTGCATTATTTTCCTATCGAGAACTATGCCTTATCTAATCACATGCATTGCCTTAAGTTGTAGCCCATCTTTTTCCTTCATAGTTTAAACTAGAAGGAAGCCATCTTGGGGTTGGGTTTGCAAAATTATGTTATTGTTGATTTTATTAGACAAGTTATTCTGAAGCATTTTTGAAAAACTAGATGTTCAGCTATATTTTCTAATGACTATTATCATGCAACTACAACTTTAAGGCTTTACTCTGACATCCTTCTTTAGGTGGCTTTTTTGTTTTCGCAACAACAAGGTCTATGCAAGAAGGATTCAAAGGCCATGGTTCAACTTCAACAAATTAAATCAAGTCTTACAGTTCTAATGTGATAACATGTTTTATCATTGTAAAGTTATATAATATATGAAATGATTGTCCATTTCAGCCTTCTTTGACTGAGTAGTAATTATGGCTTGTGTGTACTAGTTTCTTATGACAATTTTGATTCTCAACTCCCTATTGGTAGTTCCTATTCTTTGTAAATTGCTTTGATTCAATATAAAAAAGAAGTTATAGCCCATCTTCTCACTCCCCAAATTAAATCCATTAGATTGCATTTAGAATTTCAAAGTCAAGCATCATAATAAACACGGGTTATTGGAGGAATAGTTAGATAACCTCACTAATTTATTAATATTAAAAAAATACATATCCATGGAGGAATAGTTAGATAACCTCACTAATTTATTAATATTAAAAAAATACATATCCATCCAATATATGTTGTGCAACGACTAAGTATAACTAAAGGAAAAAATAAAAAAATAAAAAAATGCCACATTACATATCCATCCAAACATTTGTGCCCCAACTACCGGCCAAAGAATAAGACGAGTGCCTCAAGTGTGCTTGTGCGTGACACATATAACTGTATAATATAAAACAAAAAGCCTTAGTGTTGGGCTTTCGTCCACCACTCTAGAAGCTTCTACTCTCAAGCAACTTCTAACTAACGAAACATATATTTCGTGAAATGACAGAAATATCGTGTTTTTGTTAACTTAAAATAAGTGTTTTGTTGAATTTTTTTATTTTCTCGCAGAATCAGGTAGTTAGTTTTATTTCTACTAACTCGGGCATGTAAAGGAGTTCGCATAGAATTAGTTAGAATCGTCTTTTTTTGAGATTGTGATTTTTTAAATATAATTTTTTTTCTTTTATAATATTTTCTAAAGTTGGGCCATAATTGGATGTCAAAATCCAATTAAGTTGGGTGAACATATTTGTAGGCCTATGATTGAAGCATATTTCAGTAAAAATGAGCTTAATTCAAATGTTTGGTGATTTAAATTAGTGTAATATTTTGATTATGATAGAATAAGTATATATTAATATTTACATTAGTAAAAAGTATAATGGGTTTGTCTTATTATTATTAAAAAGTGTAATGAGTTTGTTCATAAAGAATATGGATGTATGTTAATTGAAAGTGTTTTGTTGTACTAAAAATAATAATTTTTCTTATAAAGCAAGATAACTTAAATGATTGAATAATATTTTTAAATGTTTTGGACTTGCAAGTTTACAAAAAATAATCTTTTGACTAATTACATAGGCTTAAGTGCATATATTTGAGCACCCACTTTTTCTTTCTTCTCCTTTTTAGTTTGAGTGCTTATTCATATAGTCATATATTCTTAGAAGCACCAATGACTTTCCATTTGTCACAAGTTTTTTCTTATTCAAGAGAGAGCGATTCATTTACTTAAGCCTCTTTGGATGTTGCTTATCATTCAATCTCATTCTCTCCCCTCCCTCCCTCTCTCTCCCCTCAAAGATCCTAGAACTTTGTCAAAACAACAAACCTATGAAAAATATGAATAAAAAATGTCTCTATCAATTTCTAAGTCATCTTACACTCACATAAACTTCTTCATTAATTATAAATTGTTTATTACTCACTTCTCTCACTTTTTATGATCCCAAATTTACTAACACTATAAGCTTTCTAAAAAACCAAACATATAAAAGATATTAACTCATTAAATTTCAACAAATTTAAAAATAATATTTTTTAACCTCAAAATAAAGCAATCTTTTATTACTCAAACCCTTAAAGAACTCAAATAACCACTTAATGCTTGAAAATGCATGTCCCATACAACAATTATTTGAATCTAAATAATTTCACAAATAAACTATTAACCTATCCCCAATATTACTTAACTATTTTTTTTATTTATTTTTAAATGCCCTCCCTTAATAAAAGAAACTTTAAATAGTTGTATAAACAAATATTATATATTAAAAAATCCACATGTCAACATAATTTATTAACATAGTTATCAACCCATATTTTAAAAATAAACACTTTAAGCCTTTATACTATACCTAACAAACCAATGTTTCCCTATTTATAAAGTATTTACATTGTTTCATTAATAATATATGTTGTACCATTCTTCTCATTTGTATTTTATGGTTGATATGTTGTACAACTATTGTAAAAATGCTATACAACTCTTGTATTTGTGTCTATATGTTGTTGAACAACTCTTGTAATTGTATAGTATGACTTGGCTTTTTCATTCGCTGTGTTGTCAACTACTTTTCGTAGCTCTATTCTTGTAAATTCTTTCATTTTGTTTAATATAATAAAAAATGGTATTTAAATTAATTTCTTATATAATTAATGTTGGCAATTTTAAATTCATTTACTTCTCTTTTTCATAAAACCGCTTCTTAAATTTGCATCTAACTTTTAACTCTAGTTAAAAAATATTCTAGATATTTTAAACATCTATTTAAAACACAAATACATATTAATATAGTAATTATATAAATAGAAGTTCATTATTAATCTTTATCTAAAAATAATAATATTGATACATGTATAAATTATTTTTACTTATATAATTATTAAAATAATAATATTGATACATGTATAAATTATTTTCATTTATGTAATTATTAATTATTTAATTAAATATTTTTAGTTAAATTAATATTATTAAAAATAATTAATATAAATATAAAATTTAAATAAATAAATATAATATTTAAACATTTACATATTATATTTATTATTAATTAGAGTTAGTTTTACATTCACATTATTATAATTTTTTTATGTTGTTATTGTGCTTATATGATTTTTGGTATAATTATGTCAATTATTTTTATGCGTATTCAATTTGAGAGGAATTGTTTTCATGATATAATCAATTTCAAGACACACTTTTTAGGTGTATTTAAGCTTGAGATAGAAGAGACTTTAAAAAATTTGTAAGAAGAGATTTAAAAAAAAAATAGCCACAAGAAGAGAGGGGAGGTCGAACAAGCAAACATATTTATCTACAACCAATCAACCATTATAATACTAGGAGAATCACTTCCATCATGACATCACTCCATCGACATAAGGATCATATTATATTAGACTATGTATGTTGTTGTTGATCAAACCTTCCAACCAATGTAAAAACTCATCATGGCTATGACCACATAAAAAGGGGGAATGAGAGGAATTAATTTTTGGGATGTAGATTTTAAGATTTTTTAGTTGTAAAATTAATTCTAACACATTTTTTAGGTGTATTTAACTTGAGAGGAAATAACACTTTTAAAAGCTTATCAAAAAGAGATTCTTTCCTTTAATTTTTCTAACTATAAAAGAGGAGAGTGGAGATTGAACAAACAAACACATTCATTTGCAACCAATCAACCATTATGTTAATAGGAGGGCTCCTTCTATTGTAACATTACACCTATTGATATAAATATTATGATATATCAGACTATATATGTTGTTGTAGACCAACTTCCAATCAATGTAATATGTAGATATGATAAATTTTTAGTCATAAAATCAAATTCCAAGTCAAACATATGTGCATACCTACAAATCCCTAAAATTACATTACAACTTATCTATTGGTGCAATGACATTGGTAGTAAGGGGGAGTTATAATAGAGTGAGTGGATAACAAAAAATCCCTTGATATAAATTAGATGGTCATACATATGATCAAGAATGCTTTGATTATAATTGCGTGCAAGTTTTATATATTGATATTCATCAATGTTCTTTGTTCATGTTCTCTATATCACGATGATAGATGAGAGAATATTGATGCAAAAATGCACACACAACATTAAAAAACATTCTTGATCACAAATATGGATTGTGAAAATATTATCTCTAATTATTTACATGTCAAAATTTACTATACCCAATTATAAATACATTTATATAAAATATTATATATTAATTTAGACATCATATATATATAGAACTGGGCACAAAGGGGGCCCAACCCCAAATACATCAGTAAACTAGGCATGACAACCATTACAAAATAGGAAATTACAATCGCGAGCAAAAAGATATCTCCCAAACCGTCATTGTTCACCCACACCTTTAGCTATATCCTCGACCTCATCACCCTACTCCTCGCTCCCATCTTCACCACCTAAGGTAGCCAAGAGGGCCAAGACCTCTATCATTCATGCCTCCTGGTTTTCCCCAACACTCTAGAGCGAGAATGGAATCCATAGGCCATTGATGTGGAGGGTCAATAAGGGCCACACCTTGTTCGAAGGCCTCAAACCCAAACCTGGTACTGCCATGGCAGGTAGAATTCAATCGCTTCGTGCCACCTTGCAGCAACTAAACGTCTCATTAGGAAGCACACCACTTCAATCTCCTCCCTTGCATGGAGGAGCCATGCCATAAACATGGAGAAAATATTAGAGTTTACCTTAAAGTGATATGTTGACACCAAGAATCTAGTGCCCAAAATGCGCTTCACCACCCCAATGTTTCCTCATCAAGGAAATTGAGGACCTTCTTGAGTCGAACCTCTGAGACAACACTATGAAAGGCCATCTACCACTCCTTCGTGCCTAAACAAATGACTGACTCCATTGAAATTTGCACTAGACAATGGGCTCTACTATTGTTTTATGGTGCCAGTAGTTGCCAATGGCACCAAGGAGTAAATGGTGGCCTTGACAAAGCATTAAAAATTCTTTACAATCCGCAATACACCTTTGTCCTCCGCTCATGTGGGATTGGTTACATAGAACATTCACGTACTACCATGTTCGTCCTAAACATTTATTGCATTGTTTGATAGCCGATCGACCTCTACATTCCCCTCTTTGTAAATATGTGTTACTTTAAAATCATCTAGGTCGGCTAAGTCCTCCAAGATTCGGTTCAAACATTTATTCAGTTTCCATTTGGAGGTCGATCTACTTCTTATTGTATTAACAATGATCATGGAGTCTCCTTCCAAATGAATCTTCCTCATCCCCATACTTTTACACATGTTTATCCCCAACCAAGCCGGTTGGGATTCAACTTCATTATTTGTCCCATCTACTAGTCTTTTTGCCCATTTTGCTAACCACTTCCAATTATTGTCCCTTATGATACATCCTACACCAGACGAACTTGGATTGCCTTACAATGCTACATCAAAATTTACTTTGACCCATCTTTCGTCTGACGGATGCCATTTACATCCACCCTTGAATTAATAACTATTAAAAGATATATCCAATCTATAACACATCTAATATTAACATTTCAAAATGAATATTTTTCTAATTTTTAAATCAATATATTTAAGATATCTATACAATTATAGAAACATAACACACATCACCTTGAATGGAAATCCTCTAAAACAAATGTTGTCTCTACAAACACCTTTCCAACGTTGGAATCCCCTCCACCAAGATTAAAAAAAAACAGAAGGAAGGAGGAATAAGGATAAAAACAGGAGGGTTTACTCGACCCAAATGGAGGAAGGAGGGTTTACTCGACCCAAATGGACGTCGAAAACACTCAGAGACAGGTGTGCACATAAAAAATTCACATAGCGCATATGGAAATTTCACGTAGTGCATAGAATTATACAGAGACTTTCTGAAGAATATAAAAGGCACACACATAAATACGGAAAATGCAGACAAATGTTTGGGCAGAAAAGAAAACGTAGGCAGTCTAATTTTGGCACACGTCCCTTGAAACTGGCTAAATTTGCAAGAGGTTGTCCAGACCAAACCCACCTAATCATACAATTCGATCCGCCGGTGGCGATCGGATTCATTTCGTTGTTTAAATTTTCAATAAATCCTTGGATCGAAATCTTTCACAGGCAGTCTATTACAATCCGAAGAAACCCCAATTAATATAAGGGATAGAGGTACGTAGAATTGATTTTTGTCAATTAGCTTTGTATTGATTTTAATGTGTTATTTTCACGCATTGAAGAATCTAAAAAACATGATTATTATAGGGCTGATATAGATACGGCTCTGGAAATATAAAAATGAACAATGCGCGGAGTCCTCCGAAGCATCGGCATGACGGAGCATCGCCATTGCCTCTTGGAATGGATTGGAGCCTTCCGCCTCGAAAATGGGTAAAACTTCGCCTTTTGTTAGTTTGAATTTCCAATTTTTTTTGCTTGTGTGCAGATATTCGATAGAAAATTTCCATCTTCTAGGGTTTTTTTACTGCAAATTTGATTACGAAATGGTTGCTCCATTGGAAGAGATGAACGGACTATGATAAAAAAGTAAATTAGGCTTTGAATTTCAGAGAATTTTGTCCTTTTTTGAAGAAATATAATTCCCGAGTTTTAGGGGCATGTTGCTGCTATTTGAGTTGTGTATTAAAATCGATCGTCTACTAGAAGCGGTGAACCAAAACTAAGAAAACTTAATATGTGAATTTTCAGATAATTTTGTGGTGTTGGAATCTTCTGGAAAAAATCCACAAATCTCTCTAATTAAGTAGATTTTCCAGAAGAGTCACAAATTTTGTGCTCGTTCGCAGATATTAGATGGAAATTTTCAGTGTTTTAGGGTTTTGTTACTGCAAGTTGATTCATATATGTAATTGTTGTGTCATTGTAAGAAATAATCTGTAGGCGAGAAAAAATAAAGTAAGAATTTCAGAAATTTTTGTTCTAATGGTTGAGATTCCTTTTGCAGTGCTGCATGTTTCTGCAGTCTTCTGGAAAAGCTGCCGATTTTTTTAAAATTATGTAGTTTTTGTAGAAGATTCTCACATTTGTTGTGCTTGTTTACGGATATAATGGATTGTTCACAGATATAATATTATAATCGATTGTGAAACTTTCATGTTTCTGGTTTTGTGCTTGTTTGAAGAATTAAAATGGATTGTTTTTTAACTTTTAATTTGCATATGTAATCTGTTTTTTTTTTTAATATAAATGCGAAGTGAGCAAAATCTTGCCTTAAATCTCAGTAACTTTGGCTTGGTTGTAGAATTTACTATTTTGTGAATGTTTTCTGTGCTTCAGGTTTGTGCTTGTTTGCAGAAATTTAGCGGTGGTTTTCCTTTTCTTTTCTTTTTTTTTCTGACAAAATTAGTTTGTCACTTGCAATGCTATTGGTTAATTGACATGGTTAACTATTTTAATGGCAGTTTATATGGAATTGATATTTGATCAGAAATCGATCCCTTGAATTACTGAAAATTTGCTTATTTAAAAAAAATTGACGAGAATTCTACTTATTTTTAATAAGAATATATGAATTTTACAATTTTTTTTTTTTTTAGAAATTTGATGGAATTTGCCAGTATTGAATAGTTTTATTACTAAATTTTTTATTTGTAAATGCCATGTAAATGCTGCTTGATTATTTCAAGACATAAACTAAAAGTGATAAAATTAATCATGTGAATTACTGTCTTTTTGTTTTGTTCTTGTTTGCAGAAATTTAATGGTAAACTTCCATGTTTTATTTTTCTGTTAATGCAAATTTGATTTGTGTATGCAATGAATGCTCCATTGAAACTTAGAAAGGTAAAGGGACTGTGACAAAAAGCAGGCTTTGAATTTCAGAAAATGCTATGCTTGTTTGCAAAATTTTAATTTGAATTTTTCTGTATGCTAGGTTTTTATTATTGTAATTTAGATTTGTACATGTAATCAATGTTTGATCAGATGATAGATGGAATTTGTTCTTTGAATTCTAGAAAATTCTGCTTTTTAGTAGAATTTAAGTGAAAATTTTGTGTTTACGGTTTTTGCTAATGTTAAAATTGATTTTTGTATATAATGGATGTGCTATGAGAGAGATAAATGGCATGTGAGAGCCATACATCTTTAACTTTAAAAAAAAAACTTGTTTGTGGAAATTTGGGGAAAGTTGTCTGTGTTTCAGGTTCTTATTGCAAATTTGATATTTTTACAAAATTATTGTTTGGATTTCAGAAAATACTGCTTTTTTGTAGAAATCTGGTGAAATTTTATTGAGGTTTTCATTGTTGCAAATTAGTTTATGTATGTAACAAATGTTTTCTTAGAAAAGATAAATGGAAAGGGAGCAAAACTATTTTTGTAAGTTCAGGAAATTCTTCTTGTTTGGAGAAGTTTGGTGAATATTTTCCTTGATTTAAGCTTCTGCTAATTTAAATCGTCTATATGTAAGGTTTCTGCTGTTGTAGATTTTACTTGTATTTGCAATTGATGTTTGATTAGTAGAAATAAACTGAAAATGAGTCAACTTGTCCTTTGAATTGCAGAACATTTGGCTTGTTGGTAGAGGTCTGGGGAAAATTTTATGCATTTTATGTTTTCTTTATTGCAGATTTGATTTGTATGTAATGGATGTTTGATTAGAAGAGATAAATGTAAAGTGGTAAGAAAAATTGTGATTTGAATTTCACAAATTTTCCTGATTTTTAGAAAGCTGGTCAATATTTTAAATTTTTCCTTGTTCTAAGTTTCTTTTAATTTTAAACTTTCAGTATTTTAGGTTTTCGTTATTGCAAATTTGATTTCTATACATATTCAATGTTAGATTGGAATGGGTAAGTGGTCTGTGAGAAAAAATTGTCCTGTGAATTTTAGAAAACTGGGTTTAGCTGAAGTAACTGGTGAAAAAGTTTCAGTGTTGGTTTCCAACAGTATGAAATTTGTTTCTATTTACCTATGAGGTTTGAAGAGAAGAAATAAACTGGAAATGAAATTAATCAATGTGGAGGTTTGTATCAGCTCATGGGAATTCTGGTTCTATGATGAATTTTTGGAAATTGAATTGGTGACCATCCAATGGTAGGCATAACCCTGATTGAATTCAATTGCTTGTTTTCTTTTTATTTGTTTTTCGATGATTTTTTTTTTTTTTGACAGTACTAGATACAAAGTACTTTTTGCTTCTAAAATTTTAATCTACTCTGCATATATTTTTGTTATGAATTTTTCCGATCATACAGAGACTTTCAATAATTCTGTGAATGATCTCATAATGTATTAGCAAAAGCAATTTCTTTGGAAATATATATCTAGGGTTATACAGACTGTTCCAGCATGCAATTTCCATGCCTCTCAAAAATTTCTTTCTTGTCTGTGTTCATCTGTGATGGGCTAATCAATGCTTTATTACATACCTATCTCCTCATACAAAATTGATGTTTAGTGTTTTCTAAATCTGCAGTTAACAGATTACTCTTACTCTTTATTTCATTTGGAAAATATGCTGTGTATGTACTATATGTGTACAACCCTTTTCTCTGAATGAATGTTTTGTTCAACTGACACTTTGTCTGTGCAAGAATATCAGTTCTACTTCTCATAACTTAACTATATTCACACTAAACAGTTCTTTTCTTTTTTAACTTTTAGTTCTAAAAAGACATCTTTTTATCTTTTCCTTTTTTTTGATGAAGTTACGTTAGTTAACTATTTATTAATCAAAAAAGGGATGAATATATCATCTCACACAGTCACACAAACCAAGGATGCCAAAGAAAACATCCAAAAGACAAGGAAAGCAAACAGAGGGAGACCAGCACATAAGTTTCTGATACTTTTTATTGACAGTTAAACATATCCGAACATCCAAAAATGCTCATGCTTCTCTTTGCTTGTTGTGGCATAATTTCCCTAGACATCCTTGACCTTCAAAGCCATCATCTTAGCTTTATCAGATAGTATTGAACGTAAAAGTCTTAGAGGAGATAAAGGAGCCTCATGTTTCTACATATCTGGATCAAACTCTCCTGGGAATTTTGTACCCTTTGGATATCTTCCTCCATGATTTGAAAGGAAGTGGATGTCCTCCAAGAAACTTCCTGATTGACTAAATTTTCCAGGTTGGTAATCTTTTGGAGCAAATCCTCTATTCTACCTACGTATATTGGTTTTTTCGCTTATTAAATGTGTAGACATAACGGTTTCCTCCATCTGGTTCTTTGACTCGTTAGTATCAAGCTCCAGTTCTACTGTTTTTGCTCCGTCGCCTCAGCAATCTTCATTTTCCAGACAAGAAAACCTCCGTGAAGCTAGATAGTGTTTATCCATTTATTCAGATTTGTATCATCCTTTTACTCTGGGCCCATCTCTTCCATTACAGTCAAATTACAGCAGAATTTTTCCCATTCTTGGTGAAAGGTTTCCTCTCTCATCCTCTTACAGCTGCAAAACCAACTGATGCATCTCATTCATTTTGGAGAGACAAGGGAAGGCAGCTTGTAGCTTATTCTTCTTACAATGCCTAGTGTAGATATCGATTTACCTTTTAGCTTCAGAGGGGCCTTCCATCCCATTGTCAATTTTCTTTATTCCTCCAAATCTCTCTCCTTCTTATCCTGAAACTCCCTCTCCTGGGTGCAAGAACAACTGCTTCTTTTGGTGGTAGGCTGGTCACAAATTCTTTGTTTGTGCTTTTTGCATCCACAGAGTCAGCTATATAGATCATAGTAATAGTTTCAATCGCAGCTGCCATCAGATGAATCAAGTGAGGAATAAGCAGAATCATCTCAGCAAAAACAGCAAATGCATCCATACCACTCTGAGCACACAAAGGAATTATGTCACTATGTATCCATGTTAAGAAGAACAAAGGGCAACCATCAGCAACTGACTTGTTGAGTGCCCATAAATAACTCTTTATTCATTCGTGTTAAACCAGCATTTGACTATCAGAAAAAGAAAGTCACCTTGAAGAAGGAAGCCATATCATGATTGCATTAGTTGTGGGATAAACATGGCTACAAACATCCCCAAAATCTCTGCAGCAAAGCCTTTTAACAGCACCTGAAAATTCAGCATCCATCCCACAATAACAGCTGAATAAATTCCAGCATCACTTGCTGAAAGAATGCAGGCACCCACAACAAACTTCAAGTGCCCAAAACAGAGATAAATCAATATGAAATTTTCAATTTTGATTTAATGATAGTCTTTCCAGAATGCATATACTTGTCCAGGAAGATAACCAATTTTCTGTTCTGATTATGGGCCTCAACATATCCTTTCTGCAAATTTTGGTTTCAATTAAACTGTATGTGCCACTGAGTTTCCGGGATGGGGATGGCAGGGGACAGAAGGACACATTTTGGGGACAAATTTTTTTGAGGCCATTTTAGGGGATGTCAGGGATGGTAAAGTGGGTGGCAGGGATGGCAAAGGGGACAGCTATATAAAAAATAGGGAAATTTCAAATATTCATATGATAACATTGATAAGGCATTCATTATATACATTATAGTTCTAAGTTCCTTAATACCTAGCTTTAGAGTTGAATTGGGAGTTCACATGAGAATTGAACAAATTAACAAATGCCGAAACTTAATTGATTTCATAATTTATTGTCATTGTGCAATTAAACACATAGGACGGGAAAATTCAACTGACATTGTTATAAGATAGCCACTTTTCTGCTCTGATTATGGGCCTTAAGTTTAACATATCCTTTCTGAAAATTTTGGTTTCAATTAAACACAGAGGATAGGGAAACATTTGATTGATATTGTTTTCCTTAAACTTATATAAGATAGAGGCCATTAGTTTCCCAATTGTTCTGTCTCAGCGTTAAATTATGTGTAATCTAAGATTTGAAAGTACTGGCATATGGAGGATATAATCTATTCAATAGGGAAAAATGCAATTTTTTAAGTTGAAAGAAAAAATTCATCAGATCTAGCAAACATTCCAGACAGCAATTTTTTTACAACCTTAAAGCTGATAAATGAAAGTTGCTTATATTCAAATCTGTTGCATAGGGTTTTAGACAATTTCTCTGGATAATTGGATTCCCCTTTTTAATTTCTATGAATGAGATGGATAGCTAGCACCATGAGATCTTTAAGAAAGGGCAGACAGAGGAGCAACTCCTGATGAGGATGTGGAGCAGAAAGCTGACATCTATATCACATATGGTCATATTGTGGATCAAGATTGAATCTCAATTTGAATTTACATCTTAATGATGTAATATTTGTGGAAGATTGCAATTTTTTCACCCCAAATATTTATATAGTAAAAAGGAGTATAATATATGCATAAAGGTTTGGCTCCTTGTTGGGAAGTGGGCGTGGTGGGATAAGTTCAGGGGCATAAGGATAGTTTTCATGATATGAGAGCAATGGTGTATGATAAGATGGCACATGACATGTTAAAATGTGTATGGAATTAAATATTCAGCATTTTGAATGTCCAATATAGAGGTTTGCTCTAAATGGAATTTTCATTTATTAAATACACTGCATTGAGGCATTTATTTAATAATACATTTTAGTGGTACCAATTATTAATTGGTGAGATTTCACTAGAAATTTGTGTATTGTTTTGGAGAAATTAGAAATAATAAAAAATAGTATTATTTTTTCTTTGAATTAGTCGCAAATATTTTAGTGTATATTTTCCTTTTGTTAGTTGTTTTTGAATATTTTTTAGATAAATTCCATCTTGAATTCATGAGGTGACTGGCTGTGCAATCTTTGATTGGAATAAAACCTCTATTTAGACTTTTCAAAGATTTTATAATAAATTATAATGGTTGAATTTTTTGTTTTCTACTTTGGTAGACTGGACGCAATACCATTTGGCCTCATGATCCACGAAGTGGATGGAGTTTTTGCGTGATGATTCCTTCATGGCTCATCATTCCTGAAGCACGAGCTGTGGATGGAACAGATATCAATCCAACAGTGGTGAGCTTTGTTTCTTTATTGCCATTAATGTTATTATTGAAGCTTTGATAAAATGCACTTTGCAAATAATTGCCAAGAAAAGAAGCACTGTTTTTGCTTTAAATCAAGTAATGGGAAGAACTCTGTACTTTATTGAAAGACAAAATGGGAGGATGGACTTATCAATTGATGAATTGACATGAGGCGTTAGTATGCCACATCAAAAGAATAATAAAGAGATAAGAAGCAGCAAAGTCTTTGGATGGTGCCCATTCACATAGTGGTCATCATGATCTTAAATGTGAATTGGTACTATGTTCTGTAACAGCTGTTATGACTCTATCATCTACTCACCTTTAAAAATTAAAACTAATTCATGAGTCTACATGTCTGGTTTGCACTTTGCAAATCATGTACATCAGTGCATCAATCGTGTCGGAGCACTAAAGGTTAAAATACCATGGAAGTAGGAGAGTAGGATACAAGCTTATTTATTATACTACTGCTTTTATAAATTATAACTACAAGACATCATATGGACATCCACAGGTGGAAATTCATTAATCTCAAATATTTGCTCTATATTGGAAGAATATATGCATACAAGATATGGAATATATAAACTGGAGATGCTAGCTGAGATTGAGGAATATGGATGGTACATATGTGCACATCAGACGAACTATAAATAGTCATTCTTCACGTTATTAGAATAACCTTTTTAGGATTCTACTTGTGCTAATTTTTCTTCTAATAAATTATAAAGGTGAATTAAAGTTACCTGGGTTGTAAGTTTGTAACAATGTTGTTGCATAATCTTGAATTGGCTCCCTATTTATGGAAAATGTAAGTGAGACATGTACCAAGCATGAATGTATAACATGCTTTTGACTTTTGAGTTGTTGATAAGCAAATAATATCTGCATTAACCTAACACACTAAGGTATGGAATTGATATACATACTGTTGTGACACTCAGACAGCCTGTATCAGTGTTTCTTCAAGTTTCCTGGACTGGGGTGTTTCCGGACAGTTTTGGGGACAGTGGGAGGATGGCTATTAGCCTATTACAATAACTTAAACAAACTAAAAAGCATCAGAAATTAAAAAAAGTAAATACATTGTGGTGAATTTGCAATGAGAGTCCTCCCCTTCTAGCCTTTTTTGGCTTTCTAGTTTTTTTCCCCTGAAAAAGTTATCTTTTAAAAATATTTATGCACCCTCAGGAGCAGGCTGTCCTGTCTCAAGAAAAGGGGATTTCTCCTCCAAATCTCCAGGACTTTGGGGATGTCATTTGGATTCCAGGGACACGTTCCTCTGGAACAATGGTCAGCATATGCTTCATAACTGAGATGGTTGCTTTATGACATCACTTACTCCGCATCAGTAAAGTGTACACTTTGTGAATCAATATGAGACAAATTTCAACTGAAATGATTATTAAAAACGTAAATTTGCAGTTTCAGTATTGTGAAAGATAAATTTGAATGTACTTTCTCTTGTAATCTTTATTGTGTATTGTGGAGCCTACATGGATTTTGCTGTTGTATTACATTCTTTATGGTTTATGTTTTCTTGGAAATCCTCTTTTTTGCAAGATATGCTTTATGAACCCCTTTTATTGCCTACCATTTTCGTTCTACTTATGAGTTCATTGACTTATCTTGCCCGTCATTAGACACTGATGTAATTTATTTCATTCATTCTTTCTTTCTTATGCCTTTTATTTGATTTTTTTGATTGCCACTACAAACATTTTACCATATTTAAGATGAATATATCTTCTAATTGTTTTCAAAGTAGAGATTAGAAGTCAGCTTAAGCTAAAAATACAAACTATGAGATGATGAGTTAGAGGTCTGATCTGTATAGCAAATATTGTTCCTTTTGACATGGCCTCTGCTTATTTCTCTATTTGAACCCAGTTTTTGATGTAAAAATGTTGATATGCTAATGGTTTTATTTAGTTCTATAGATGGAAACCTAGTTATATGTAGTGTTCTAAAAGGTATTTTACTTCTAAAATTATGAAGTTTTCCTTTGATCATCACTTGTTTATGGAATGCATGGTTGTGCTAATAATATATGTCTAAGCTTATAGCTTGCCAATCTGATATTCAAATTGTAACAGTTTTACAATGTACAAATTGGCATTCAATCTCCAAATGGCATCACTGCTGCACGGGGTATTCTTCGAAGATTTAGTGACTTTCTAAAGCTTTATGCCACTGTAAGTGTGGAACTCTTCCTTTTTCTTCTTTCTCTTATTTTTATTACTAAAAATGCTGTTGCCCAGTAGTGACATTTATTAATTCTTTGAAGTTTAATGGTGACTGTTATTTTACTGCAAAATTATGTCTCTGATTTTTCTTATTTACATTATCTTAATCAAAGAAACAGTGCATCTCATGGCAGTTGTAAAATATTCTATACTTTAAGTGCCTGCAGCCTGAGGATGGCAGTTTGCTCT
>VDFB02178122.1:0-14235 GCA_007258455.2 Sequoia sempervirens | reverse complement strand
AACTCCCTCGAGAGACCTCCCAATCTTTAAAACAAAGATTTTGGGGATGGTTATCCTGCGCACTTCCGTTGAAAGAGGGTTTCCCCAAATTCACATAAATTTTAAAGTGGGTTGGAATACCATGGCTTTTGGCTGTCCCCACTCAGGTCGTTCCCGTAGGGTGAGTACTTTTTCCCACTACGACAGGCCTGTCTAAAGGTTTTAAGAAAGCATAAAATTGCATAAAGTAAATGGTGAGTCTGGTATTCTAATGCACCCAGTCAAAGGGAGAGCATAAACCTATCACCCAATCACAGCAAAATGTTGTTCTTTTTAAACCCAAAAGACAAATGATTTACTTCTAATGGAGATATTGCTCCATGACAAGCAAGATGTTCAATTTTAAAACCTCAAAAAGAAGTGTGATGTTTCTATCCTAGGATTGGTAAATTTTACTCCATTTCTATCCTATGATTGGTAAATTTTATTGTTTATATCTTAGAATTGGTAAATTTTAACCAAATAGAAAAGACAGAAATAAAAATTGGCCGTGGACGCGTCGGATCCAGATGAAAGAAATGCTTTTAAAGAAGAAAAAGTGGCACGCTGAAACAGAAACCAGGCGCATTGTAACAGTAACCTGGCACGCTGGAACAGAAACCCGGCACGCTGGAACAGTAACCAGGCGCGCTGGAATAGGAACCCGACGCGCTAAAACAAAATCCCGGCGCGCTGCAAAAACTCTCGATCCCGCGAAAACTTTCACGCCGATACCTGTACGACAAGATTTTCAAAAAGTTAGCAAAATACGGGGCATGGCCCCACAGTGGGTGCCATTTTGTAAGCGGTAGAAGGGGAAAAACGAATTAAACAATGCATCTACGCTTCTAAATAAGATATTGCATCTAAGATTAAGAAATTTAAACTAAATTAAACTACAAAATCTATAGAAATTTATCCTATTACTCTCTAACTCTAAAGACTTCTCTAATTTACTTAGCTCTCAGATTCGTAAGCTAATTAAACTATTAAGTGACACTTAGAGAATGAGAATTAATCTATTATGATTCTATAATGCAACTAAGATGATTCTACAGTAAAATTCATGAGAAATAAACTACTGTAAACAACCATGATTGAAAAACTATGAAGTGCTGAAGAAAGCTTGATGGATTGATCCTAAAACTTGATTGCTGGAATGCTTGAATGTTTGGAAACCTGCAGAGTAAAATTACATAAGTTAGGATCCTTTTTGTGTAGCCCAAGAGTTGTATTTATAGCTTTCACGGCAGCACAATTGCACAGGAAACCGGGATGAGGGGCTGTGATTTCTTCTGGAGAATCTAAAGGCTTGGGATGAGAAGAAGGAGCTGATCATGGAGAATGGTTTCTCCCCATGAAAACACCAGGAAAGATAAGAGGGAAGGTGGGTGGAAGGTTGTTGAGAGAACTTCCTGCAAATTTTTCCTGAAGCTTTCCCGTGAATGGCAGTGCCATTAATTTGATTGGTGAGAAATAAATATTATTGGTGAGTGAATAGTGTAAATTTTATGCATAAATTTAAATATTTTTAATTTATTTAAATTTAGCCAAATGAGGAATAAATAATTTAATAAATCAAACTATAGGGTTTGTTTTATTAAATTAAAAGGAGAATGATAATTAAATAAAAGATTTTTAGCAATCTTTATTTAATTAAGAAGAAATGTGATTTTAAATAACACAATTTATTTAAATTGTGTATTAATTTTAAGATAGAAGAAATAATGATACTAATTAAATAAAACAAAATTTTTAATTTTGTTTCAAAATCAAGAGAGAAACATGATAAAATGATAATAATTAAATAAAACAAAGTTTTTGATTTTGTTTATTTAATTAGGAGAGAAAAATAGAAGAATTAATAAATGAACTTAATATAAATAAATATTTCTATTTATTTACTAAGTAGAAGAATTTAATATTAATTAATCAAATAAGTCGTATTCAATTAATTAGATTCTCCAGACCATTTTAGGTGTCTACAATAATAAGGACTGCATACTTACAAAAAGTAAATTTTAAATGAATTCATTTGATCCCCCAAAAGGTAAATCAAAAGTGGTTTTTAATCAACAATTTGATAGGTGTAAAGGAGACTCTATTATAGGTATGGTTTAAAAATATCGAAGTTCTATCCAAGGGGGTTTGATCTAAGGTGGTTTGATCAAACCCTCTTAAATTAGAATCCTTTAAATAGAAATTTTAAACACTTAAATCATTATATTTTCTAAAAATATGTGATTTCAACAAAAATTAGGATCTCCCAGAAATTATAAACCAACATTGTGGGATCACCCTGGGGGTTCTACACATTATAGAGTGGTGGAAAAACATGCCCAAAATGAGGCATCAAGACCCCTTGCTAGGATATAAATTGAGCATGTCACTATCCCTTATATTTTGAAGGAGGGTGTTGATGTTGATACCCTAAATTTAATTAGCTTTCTCACTTGGACCCCTTTATAACACATTAGGCCTCTAGCATAGGGTTGTTGCATAGATGGTTGTTGTTGCACCAAAATAACACCTTATTAATGCCCAATACAACCACCAAAGTTAATGAATCCATGGGAAGTGGTTAAACCATGTCACAAACCCAAGCGTTGAATACAAAACATAAGAAGACTAAGGGCACACACCTTGCAACAATCCCCTAGCACAAGTGAGGGGTTCAATCCCATGACCTAGGCTTTGATACCAATTGTGGCATAGATAGTTGCCATTGCACCAAAAGGTCAACTTTTTAATTCCTGATACAACTCCCAAAGTTAGTGAATCCATGAGAGGTGGGTAAACCATGTCATGAACCTAAGTGTTGTGTTGCACAACACAAGGAGAACAAGGGCACACACCTTGCAACAAGGGTGGTGTGGGAAATTAATCTAGGTGTTGATGTTGACCTCATTTATTTTGAAATTGTGGGTATGTTTGTGATTATGGGTTTGGGGATGATTGAGAAGTGTGCACCCAACAATAGGATGCACATTTATTGGATCAAATTTTCTTGATAGATGAGATATTGAATTGAAAATTTGGTATTGATATGTAACAACCCAAACTATTTACCCAAAAATTACCACTATTTTTCTCTTTCTCTTTCCTATTTCTTGATTATTATCTTATTATGTGTTCATTCACTTGCATACTCAAGTATTTCTATCCATATGGGATAGACATCCATCCATCCAGGACAAGCATCCAACCATACGGGCTAGGAATTTTTCCATACGAGACAATAATTGATCTATCCATCCGGGATAGGAATCTACCCAAATGGGGTAGGCATCTATCCATAAAGGATATGAATGTTTTCTAGCTAGAGACTTAAACTCATTGGGACCATCCAAGTCCTGAGTCACTCACTAAAGACTACAATCCCCTTGGAAGTGCATCGAGTTCATCATCTTTAGGAGTATGTAAAAATAAATTTGTAGCTTGAGTCCCACATTAGAATTCAGCCTAAGGGCTCGGGGAGTCAAGCAAATCAATCCAAGATTCCTTCCGAGTATAAAAATAATGTATTTTATCTTATCTTTATGTTAGATATTTTTAGTCGCCTTTTGACCAAGCATGTCTATAAAATTATTAAATTATATTTTAATTTATCATTATCCTAAACTTTCCCTAAGCATCATCTATGAATGCCTAAGGTACTAGGAGTTGTCCTTCATTTCCCAAACTACCTACATACCCTGCTTCCAAATGAGATCAAGAAATAAAATAAGTAGTTTTATTTTCTAATCTCAGTTTTATGTGAACTATTATGTGGGTACAAATCCCTTTCTATGGTCTCTTTTCCCTAGATAGTTCCTCTGCAACTGCTACCCATGAAGGGGAGCAATAAAACTAAGTAAATAGTCTACATGACTATTACTTGTTTATGAAACATCTAAGACCTAGTTCCTAAAATAACGTCTTGCTTGAACCCGTTTGAGATAAAATTACCTTTTTATTAAAATAACAATATTAAATGAATTCTGAAAAATCCTATAATGGGGTTTACTGGTTTGAACTAGTGGAATTTTGTTCATTTGAAATAATCTTTTTAGATTATCTATCTAAAAGAGATTACTCATCGCTTGGATTTTATTAACATGGTGTTCCTTATTTCTCCCTATAAATTTAAAGGGATGATTCCATAGACACCATTGTTGCATCTTTGTTAGCTATGGATGCAGTAGCTCAAGTGTGATGGAATTACCCATAAACATGAGCTAGAGGCACCGCTGATACCAAACACTGTTGGTTCTAGTTTCAAATCTTGTTTAAAATTTTCTATATAACACAAAATAAAAATCATACATAAAAACAAATTCTGAAAGTAAATAAAGGCTAATTACTTTTACATAGATAAACTTATCTAATTCTATTTGCCTTTGAAAAATAATTACTTTTTAAAAATAAGCTAAACTAATGTTAATTGCTAATGAAATTGAAAGTAAAATTATCCAATACTAATTGCTGAAAATAAACTATATTTATGAACTAAAATTACTTTTCTAAACTCATTATGATACTAAATATAAAATTAACTAATAGATTTTATCTTTGCAAATAATTAAACTATTAAAAATCTACAAGAATTGCTTTGCAAATATTACTTGGATAACTTTAACTATCTAAAATACTTCAAAAATTATTTTGCAAATATAACATTTAAATAAATATGTATTTCTTTCAAAATAACTAAGACTACTAAAGTATTTCAAGAACTTCTTGTGCATAAAACCTAAATTTTTTAAAGTACTTTGAGAATTACCTTTGTAAATAAAACTTAATGAATGCTTCTTCTCAAATAAACTTAAACTATTGAATATTTTAAAATTAAATTTGTAATTGAAGTTTAACTATTACTAATGCACATAAGTTACTCTAATCATTTTAATATTACCTTTACAAATATTAATTCCTTTAAAAATAAATGAAATTTAATCAATTTAAATAGATATCAAATATTTTTTACCTAATATTGATTTCTTTTGAAAATATGGTTAAACTATTCTAAACACTTTAAACAACTTGCAATTTTTAATTTACTAATACATAATTGCTTGAAAAATATATACTAACTAATTTGGTTAATCCTTTGAAAATAAATCAATACCTAAATCTAGTTAGTTGGGGGTGGCTTCCCAATTCCAATTAAACAAATCTCAATTTTGATCACTTATTCTAGATAAATAAATTTTAAAGTTTTTTATTGTTTGTTTCTTTCATTTATCTTTGAAAATAAATTAATACTAACATCTTAAAAATCGTTTAAGAATTATATACTTAATTGAATCACTCTTGAAAATATGTACATACTATAATTTATTTAGCTAAATGTGTCAATATGTTAATAATAATTAATTTTTTAATTAAAATGAATTATAAGCCAACACTTATAAACTAACATTTTTCTCTTTGAACATTAATTTTACTTTGACAAAATTAAAGCATTAATTTTTTTCTTATAAAAATAAATTTCTTTTTGAAATATAATTAAACTAACACTAATTTCTATTGATTTTTTAACTAGCTCTAATCGCTAACACATTGTTGTGTAAAATGATTAAGACGACATCATGTGAAAACAAAGAAGCTAATTATTTTTTAAAAGTTTAACATTAAGTTTGAAAGTGAACATAAATTAATTACTTTGAATTTATATGCTAATTTAATTAATCATTAAGAATAACATTTTAATCTAACAATTAAAGATATTAAAATTAACTATGAAACCATAAATCATATTTTGTTAAGAAAGAGAGGGAATCAAAATATTTAGAATTTTTTTAAAGAAGCCTAAAACTTCTAATAAAGATTCACTACAAAATACAAGGTAACTCTTTTTTTTTGGGTGGGGGGAGGGGAGGGGTAATATTCTCAATCTAACAATTAAAGATATTATTTAGAATTAATTATGAAACCATAAATCATATTTTGTGAAGGAAGAGGGGGAATCAAAATATTTGGAAAATGTTTAAAAGAGCCTAAAACTTCTAACAAAGATTCATTACAAAATAATATTAGGTATTTTTTTGGGGGTGGTAATATTCTTGAAATCTTTGAGCTAAATAGCTATTTCAAGTCTTTAATAAAGTGAACTTAAAATCCATTTCTTTGGAAGAAAAATGCCATCTAAATTTCCTCATCATTAGCTTATCTTATCTTTTATGTTTGAAACTTATATATTTTGAAGGTGATAAAATAATCATTAATATTATAATTACAATAATATTAAAGATTAAATTAAGACTTACATTTAATATTATTTAATAATTTATATTCATCTTCACAATCTATTATGGAAAGGTAAACAAGTTAAGATAATAATAATTATTTGAGAAATAATGCATAAATTACTTTGTTGAGATTACCATTTCATAAAAAAAAAAAATTAAAGTATTTTGTTTTTATATATATATTATCATTGATCTAATCATGAATCTATTATCAGAAATTAAATTAAATTATAAGCTATTATTATAAATTTAAATTTAACAAATACAATGCTTTTAAAAGAAAGTTAATAATTATTTCAAATTGAAAAAATGCTAATCACAATCGGCTAAGTCATATGAAGGAATAACCTGGTTTTGGAAAATTAATGGTTGAAATTGTAGAGAAGGGGATGCAAGATTGTTGGAAATGATCTCAAACTGGCCAAATTTCTAAAATATTAAAAAAAATACAAATGTAATTAAAATAAAAATCAACCACATTCTGCCCAGTCTCAATTGTACATAGGAGACTAAAATCAGATTTGAGCAATAGAATATTAAGGAAGAGATAATAAATTAATAAGCACAATTAAAATTTTGCACTTCTGGCCTGTTGGTCTGTTTATGCATTTGGCATGAGCTATTCATCAACAGACAGGAGTTCAAGACCAAAAAACATCAAAATAACAAAGCTAAAAAACATACAAAATGGACCAACAACAGATGGAAAAACAATGGACTAACAATAGACTAAATAGCTTCTTCCCAGTTCTTTGACATGAGATTAACAACATCATCTTTGATCCATTCCTAATGGTATTTAGCTCTCTTCATGTCCATTTCATCCTTCATAGCCGCTAACAAGGTGTTGGTGACACAGTGGACCAGTTTAACCGTGCAGCAAGTCAAACCACTGAATTTTTTGTCCAATTTATCCAATCTTTCCTTCACCACACAGAGCTCCTCCCCACCAAATGTAGTCTTGTCGGTATCAGCATGGTCAACATCCAACAGGTTCAAAGACTGAGAGGCCAAAACCTCCTTCTGCACTTTTCCCAAATCAGGAATGGAGTTGGGCCCTCTAGCATGCTCCTCCTCACCCTCAAACTCCTCTTCATTCCTACTATCTTTGATGTTAGACCACTCCTCTTCCATATCCAATTCTTTAACTTGAACTTTTTTTCTATTCTTGGCTAGCCTACCAGAGTGTTGAATGATGGCATCACAACCAATCACCATCATCTCTGCAACCACCATATTCCCCTTAGGGTCCTTGCCCACCACATTTTTACCTTTGGTTAAAGGCTCCTTCAAACTTCTTCCTTGTTTCCTTTCTTTTTCAGGGTGGGTTTGCTAGCAATCTTGATAGGGGTTGATTTGAGCTCACAAAGACTAGTTACCACACTAGTCTTGATCACCCCCACATTCCCCTTAAGATTTAGTAGTGGGTTTAGATTTAATCATGTCAGCAAGGACTGGGTGGTTTTTCTTGATTGGGCCTTTGGACTCAACCGAAGATAAATTGGTCACAGTGGGAGGCTCAATCTCTTTAATACGGACAACAGATATGGGTTTTGGTAGGCATAAAGCAAGATGGAAGTGGTAGAGCCTCAAAATGAGGCCTTGGTGGAGTGGCATGGGAGGAGGGTCATTAGGATTCAAACCATCAACCTCAATACATTTTTCATCAGAACTTTCTAAATGCATACGAAGGGAAAAAAGAAAGCTTAATAGAACTTTATGCCGAACATGGTTCAAAAGAGGGAAATGGTAGAAGTAGTAGGTTTTGTATCTACCTTCTAGAGTCACATACTTCATCAGGGAAAGGCACACTTGGTTCCATGCTGAGGGAGAGCCTCCCACTCAAAGCCCAATTGGTTGCACACCAATGCCTCATTCCCCACAAAAAACTTGTTCATACTTTCATTATCCTGAGTTTTAGTGTGCTTTGGATGCTTCATACTAGTACACTGGAGCCTCGTCGCCTATGCTATCACTTCCTCACTCATAGTAAAAGAAATACCTTCCAAAGTCACACAACGATCTTTCCATGAGTTGAAAAACTACAAAGATAGATTAGGGTCATGGCCCACCACTCCATCAGAGGAGCAAGACAACCTTTGACACATATGTACCAAACCAATGGATCTTTGCAAAATTCACCATAGTTGTCTAGTTCAGTTCACACCCTATCACCACCCATAATGTCACACTGCACACAGAATAACCAGAAACCTTGAGAAAATAAAATGTTAGAGACAATGAAAAGGTGAAGAATCACCCACACATTAAGGATTTTAAGCCAAAAATGATAACCTTCGGTAAGCAAAGCAATAGACATGTCACACGCATGAGGAAGTGATTTCCAAAAATCAATCTTAGCAGAATCATAAATGAGGATCTCCAAGAACAATTGGCTAAGTAAGTAGGATATGAAAGGAATGGATGGTTTTCCTTCCATGTAGTAGATGTACAAAAGCCTAGGGAAGATGGTTGTGGGGCCAAATTTAGAAACACCAAAAAGGTTAGCTTTTAGAAGTGGACCAAATTTAGAAACACCAAGGAGGTTAGCTTTCAGAAGTGAAGACAAAATAGTGGACAAGATAGGGACAATTAGGAGCTTGATCTCATAATTATTAGTCACATCAAAATCAAAAAACTTGAAAATATGATAGCTTAACATAATCCCCCAAAAGGAGATTGTGTAAGGTATGGTTCAGTTTAGTCTTAATCATCAAGTGCTTTTCGCAACATCTTATGAAGTCCCCTTTCAAAATGGGCTCCATCCCATAATTTGAATTATTCCACTTGTTATCTAGCTCATCTTTAAAACTCATCCACATAGCCTAAAGGACAATCATGTGGACCCCTAGAGAAGCCAACAAAGCACTTGATTAGTTATCATCATGGGTCAAGTAAGGGATTTGTTCCTTCACAATTAAACCCTGAATGTCAGGAGGTAGGTTCCCTAAGGAATGCCAACATTTCGATATTTTCCAATGTGTGCCAAAATTGGCTAAGGCATTAGCAACTTGGCTTCCCTCTTGATAAATATGGGAGGTAACCTTTAATTTTAACTTTCACGCAAAGAGCCTTATATTAAGAAGAATGTATTTAGTACTCCACCCCAACAATCTATCAAAGTTAACAACATCAATAATAGACTTAGAGTCTCCTTCAATATGAAGGTACTCAATCCCCATGGAAATAGCCAACTGTAAGCCCTTCAACAATGCTGTAACTTTCGCAATCATGGAAGAATGAAACCCAATTCCCCCAGAGTAACCAACCACAAAATTTCCTTTGTAATCCCTGATCACACCTCCTATACTGGCTATTCCTAGGTTGCCTTTAGCTACCCCATCAAAATTTAGTTTATACCAACCATTGTCAAGAGGCTTCTAAATAGTGACACTTTGATCCAGGGATCTAGAGTTGTCATAAGAGTTAGCATCTAGGTTCTGGTGCCAAGCTTTGGCCATACTTATTTCCTCCTCAGTTGGACCTTTGTCTAGGGTTTTCCCATTGAAGAGTGAGATGTTTTTTTCCATGAGACAAAAACAAATACCAAACACCTCTTTCAAACTCATCTCAATGTCCCTAAAAATCCTATTGTTTCTCTCTTTCCATATACACCAGCATATAATAGGGGGGACCTGGTTCCAAATTTCACCAGGTAAAGGGTGGATAAAGGGTCCATACCAACTCAAGATAAAGGATCTGATATCCTAACACATAATCCATTGAATCCCCAATCTTCCTAATGCCAACTCCCACACCTCAACAACAAATGGACAATGTAACAAGAAGTGATCCATTAATTCTTCATTGCATTTATATAAAAAGCATTTGTTGGGGATCTGGAATCCCCTTTTCCTCAAATTGTCCTGAGTTAGCATCCTGTTATGGCAGGAAGTCCACCAAAAGAAGTTAACTTTTGGGATCATGTGTCAATTCCAGACCTTCTTCCAAAGATCAAGGGCAACACCCTGGTCTATTAGCAAATTATAAGTTGATTTAACTGAAAGATCTCCCAGCTTATCATGAGTCCAGAAGAATTCATCCACCCTATAGGTTGCAGGAAGTCTAGTGAGAGAGAGCAACTCCTGCAGGGTCTTGGAAAGGAGGCTTAGAACAGGAGAAAAGGGACAGCAAAGGGAAAATTCATTCCATTTCCTAGCACCCTGAGGGCCGAGGAGGTAATCACTAACATAAATACCAAGGAAACGTTGAGCCAATCTCACAAGATTCTTAAATTCTAATTTTTCCAGGGGGGTATCAAGTAACCAAGGCTCCTCCCAGAATTTTATTTTATTACCATTACCAATCTTTCATTTTATACCGTTCCTCAAAAGACCCTGCAGACTGCAAATACACCTCCAAACCAAGGACCCCGAAGGGTGAATCTTCGAAACACAATCAATCAAAGGTCTATTTTGAAGGTACTTAGCATTCATGATCCTACACCAATGCTTCCTATCCCTTAAATGGTCCTAGACCAGTTTTTCCATTAAAGCTTTATTAGTATTAGAAATAGTCCTAATCCCAAGCCCACCACAACATTTAGGTTGGTAGACCTTGTCCCATTTAACCAAGGAAAATTTCTTTTTTTCCTTAGTTCTCGACCATAGGAAAGTCCTTTGAATTTTCCCAAATTTCTAAGCAATATATCTAGGAATCTTGAAAATGGAGAGAAAATAGACAAGGATACCTTGAAGAACGACAAACAAGAGTTGTAATTTACCTAGATGGCTAAGCAAGGAGCCTTTCCATCCAACCAAATTTCTTTAGATCCTCTCCAGTATAGAATTCCAAAAGTCAAAAGTGACTTCCTTGACAGTAAGGGGTAAACGAAGATAAACCAAAGGAAGAGAACCCCTCAAACTGCCTAGAACAACAGTCACTCAAGCTTGCAGATTACGAATGTTGTTAAAGAAGTAAATAATGCTTTTATTATAGTTAATGCACTGCCTAGAAAAAGCAACATAGTTGTTGAGACAATTTATCCATTTCCTAGCTTCAATCACAGAGGCTTTCCCAAAGAGAAAAGTATCATCCACAAATTGTTGAATCACAGTTGGCTCTAAGGAAGAGGTAGCCTTAATTCCCTTAATGGACCCTTCTGATAGCATATTAGAGAAATTCCTACTTAGGACATCCGCAACCATAATGAATAAATAGGGTGAAAGGGGGTCTCCCTATCTGATACCTCCCCTAGCAGAGAAAAACCCAAAGGGAAACCCATTTACCAGAACATAGTACTTTACCATAGTAACACATTCCATAATTAGATTGATCACAGATTGGTCAAACCCAAATTTAGCTAGGAATTTAGGGACAAAATCCTAGATCAACTTATCATATGCTTTAGAAATGTCTAATTTAAGGGCCATACCAACATAGTTGTATCTATCTATGGAATGGCGTAATTCATGTGTGGTTATGGTAGCATCAAGGATATGATGACCAGGAACAAACCCTTTTTGAGTTGGGCTACTCTTTTTTATTTGTTAATATTGAGTTTATGTTATTATTTTTTGCGATATATTAATTATATTTTTAGGTACATATTTTATTAATATTTCAATTCTAATAAATTAAAAAAATAGTTCTACTTTGAAAAGTTTCAATGCTTGGGATTTTGAGATGGCGAGTGGAGCAGAGAAAGTTTTTGTAGAAGGCCAGAATGGTCTAGCAAACTAGTTGGGGGTTGTCGAAAATGGTAATCAAGGGTTTCAAAGGTGAAGGCAGGGGGAGAAGGTGGAGAATGGGAAAAGGAGGTCGATTATGCAGTTCCAGAGGATCAAGTATAGGCATGGGTGGAGAATGTGTTGTGGCACCCAAATTCAGATTCAAAAGGAATGGTAGATGGGGTTGTGGTGAGAGATGGAATGGTGAGTTCTGGAATCCCAACAATGGTCCAAACTAGAGATTTAGAAGGGAGAACACTCCATGGGGAGGAAATTGGAATAGATCCCCCAGATCCAAGGGCTCGATGAGAGACAAAGATGACTTTCCCTCAGAAAATTTTTCAAAGGGGAATGGCCCTAGGCTTAATGACAACTCTGCATAACCCAGGTGAGGGAACAAGACATCCCTGGTGATTGGTTCAAAATTTCTTTGGCCTTCAATTTCATTTTTGAAACAAAGGGGCCTGATTGTAAGTTGGTTCATAATAAGTTTGAATTGGGATAGTCTTATTCAATGGTGGTAGGGCCATTGGGGTGAGAAGTTGGAATTCAAAACATTAACGAATCGGAAATAGTGTTTGATCCTTGGAAGCATCAGATGGAATGGTTGCAGGATTGGTGTAGCCTGCCTAATCTTCCCATGGAGTTTTGGCAGCCTGCCATTCTGGAGCAGATTGGGAACCATCTTGGAAAGTTTGTGTGTGTAGATTTGATGAAGGGAACTCCCCTTACAATCTAAAACTCACAAAAACAATAGATAATGGCACAAAAAAATACAAGAAGGAAATAAAATATTTACTATTATCACTTAAATGAAAATGAAATTACAACATTATATTTGCCATCACATGGGCTTTCTGATTACATAAATCTACAAGTCTACAAATCAGAGCCACCATCTACTCTACTCTCACCTCCTCATTGTAGTCCCCCTTTACATCCTTTATTTGGAAGGTGTAACCGCCCTAGAATCTTCTAGAAAGTGTAACCACCCTAGGATCTTCTAGAAAGTGTAACTGCCCAAGAATCTTCTAGAAAGTGTAACTTCCTCATGAAGATATTTTGAAATTTTATTAATTTTGGTATTACAACTTCGCAGGGTCATAACTTTTGATCTGACCATTAGATTTTATATTATAATACCTTTTCGGAAAGGGCTCGATAAATATTGTACCAGAAAGTAGGGCCTAAAGGCCATCCAATTTCATTTTCCACCAATTTTCAGGCCCATTCAGAGCCTCTAAGTGCCTCAAAATTGACCCCAAAGATTTTACTAGGATTTTCAAAAATTAAAATTTTAATCTCTCAAATGACAAATGGTTTTGAAGTGATTTCTTCACCATTGTCTTCAATTTACCATTTTGGAGGTCTGTGTAAGATTTTGTGTCCAACTGTGCATAAATGCAAACTTACAAAAATAGTAACCCTACCAAATTTAGCCCTTATTGAAAAGATACAATTTTTTTTGGGGTGATGCAAGATTGCTCTTACACCCTGGATGCTCCTACATCAAACACTCAGGGTAATTTTAAAAGTGACCTTGTCACTTCTCAAAAATTAGAGGGAAACCAAGATGGTTAGCCTCAGACTCAGATAACCATGACGAATCTTTAATAGGCCTTCCTCTCCATTTCACCAAGTACTCTGCATATTTCCTGCTTCTTGTGCTTCTTCCCACACGACTATCCAAAATGTCTTCTATTTCTTCCTTTTTTGAAGTAAGTGCTGGAATGTTCCACTGTGCCTCTATTATTTCTTTATCAATTCCTCCCTCATGATATTCTATTAAATCTGAGATGTTAAGCACATGTGAAATATGAATTCCATCAGGAAACTCTACCTCATATGCATTTCCTGAATCATGCTTCTTCAAGATCTTCCATGGTCCAAACTTCTTCATCTTCAACTTGTTGTATGTACCAACTAGAAACCTTTCCTTTCGTAAATGAACCATGACTTCATCTCCTACCTGGAACTCCTTATACATCCTTTTTTGGTCTACCTTAGCCTTATACTGAGAGTTCATCTTATTGATATGCTTCTTCACCTCATCATGCAGATTCTTCAAGTGCTCAACAAAATCTTTAGCGTCAACACTACTCTTCTCTCCTTTATCCATCTTTCTCAGTTCAGAAGCATTCCTCAAACTACTCCCATATACAATCTGGAATGGTGATTTACCAGTGCTCCTATTGACAAAATTGTTATAAGAAAATTCTTCCTGTGGTAAAATAAAATCCCATCCCTTTGGTTTATCTCCTACTAAGAATCTTAGCAAGTTACCCAAACTCCTATTGACCACCTCCATTTGTCCATCA
>VDFB02178121.1:0-20914 GCA_007258455.2 Sequoia sempervirens | reverse complement strand
TGCCCCCTCAAGGGTTTGATAGAAGAATGAAATTGTGTGGTTAAACTCTTGAAAATAATAAGATGTGATAAGATAGAGGAAAATGGATAGAATAGAATATGAAAGATTTGGAAGTGGGAGAAAGATTAGCATAGAAGAAAGATAGTGATAAGATAGTGAATGTTGATTGATGAGTGATGTAAATGAAAAGATATGGATTGATATAGCAGGAGCTTTCTATTTTGTGTTTTTTATCATCAGAGAGCATTTTATTATGTGGCAAGCAGACGTATGCACACCAAGGCATGAATTGCGACGACAACGTCTATTTCTGTTTACCTAAAGTTTTTGATAAGAGACAAGTGGGATATATGTACACCAAGTTGAGACAAACCTTAGTGACCTCAGTACCTGTTGTTAGGACGAAGACACAACAAACAAGGATTATTTTTAAATGTACTAGACATGATAGAACCTTGTTGAAATATGAGGAAACATAGCTTCACAACATGATAACCATAATGCATAACGGTAATTGATAACCATATATACATAGGGTAATTTGTTAATGCTCAAATCTAGTCCAATACACACAAGGGAACATACCTTTCATAGAAATTCTTAAAAAAATTCCATAAACATGACATATTAAGGAAATGACCTCACCCCATTCTTCCCCCTCTAAATAATTTTGAGACATCCTTGAGCAATGTTGGAATAGGACAATAAGATAAATCAAGAAATAAAAGCTCAAAGATAAAATAGATCAACAACTATTTGATTTATTGTTAGAAAAGATGTGCTCATGAGTGATAAATGTCCATTATAGGAAAGATATATCTGTAGGACATGATTGGTTTGATAAGATGTTAAAATTGGATTTGGTAATTGATTAGTAGTTTTGTAGATAGTTTAGCTAGAGTCTCTGATTCTTGATTGTTTCATGAACGCTCAATGTATTGAGAAGTTGCATAGTTTGTGTTTGTTGCAATCTCATGTCCAAACAATGGAAATTTATTATGGGTGTGGTGGATGGTGCCATGTTTTTAAATTTTTTTGGGGATTTTTGATGTTTTTTTGGATTGTTAGGAATTTTTGAATGTTTTTTAGATTTTCTATGATCTTACGATGGACCGATATTAAGCCATGATAGGGGTGATAGGTAAATGGAAAAGGAATTTATTATGGATGGATGAATGGAAAAAAGCGCTAATGGATGGTGGAATATGAATTCTACACATGTCTCCTATAAACAGGATTTCACCATGGTACTTACCCAAGGCACCACTGAAGTGGTTTTCACCATAAGGCATATTATTTCTCTTAACTTTTGTCAAATTTTTCAATGATTTTGTATTTTCTATATAAAAAAATTGTATTTTTTTGACTTAGGATACTCTGAGGATCAAGCATTGAATTTCCTCAGGTGAATTCCATTAATGGGCTTATCAAGTGGTTAACCTTCAGATGTTGACAATAGATATGCTCTTGATCTATAAGTTGCAGTGATAATAAAGGATCCTAACTAGTTAGGCTCAATTTTTCCTTTCTTTTCACGTTCCTGTTGATTTTTTAAACTTTCCTTCAGTAGCAACTCTCCTACTTCAAATTTGTGTGTGACAACCTTTTTATTGTAGTTGTGGAGGAGATGGTTTTTGTATACTTGCAAGTGGTTTAGTGCGTTAAGACATCGTTCATCAAGTAATTCTAGGTCATGTAGTCTAGTAATCTTGTAGTCTTCATCATCTATCAGATTGCATAGAGAAACTCTAAGTGATGGAAGCTTGACCTCTATAGGTAAAATTGATTCAACCCCAAAGATGAGGGAATATGGTGTTGCGCTTGTAGGTATGTGAATGCTAGTTTGATATGCCCATAGTGTAGGGTTGATTTGGATGTGCCAATCATGACTAGCATCATTTCCATTTTTCTTTAGAATTTTCAATATTTTTTTGTTCAATGCATCAGCTTGACCATTGCTTTGTGGATAGTAGGGAGTGGAAAAGCAGTGTTGGATATGGAACTTGTTGCAGAGCTCATAGACATCTTATTTTTTGAATGTTCTACCATTATCTGTGACAATGGATGAAGGGATCCTATACTAGCAAATGATGTAGTTTAGGATAAATTTGGCTATTTGTTTTCTAGTAATATCTATAAGTAGAATAGCTTCTATCTATTTGGTGAAATACTCTATGGCAGTAATGATGAATTTATGTTAGTTGGAGGATTGAAGGTTAATGTTTCCTATGAGGTCAAGTCTCCACTATGAGAATGACCAAAATGAAGTAAGAGCTTGTAGTTCATGTGCAAGTGCATGTATAAGATTTCCATGTTTTTGACACTTGAGATATTTTTGTGCGAACTGGTGGGCGTCCCATTCCATTTTTGACCAATAATAAGCAACTCTTATTATTTTCTTAGATGTGTTTGGACCGCTAGCATGTGCACCACAAATACCATCATGTACCTCCTATAGCATAGTTTGTGCATCTTCCAAGTAAAGACACCTAAGGAGAGTACCATCAAAGATCCTTCATTATAGTGTATCTTTGAGGATAACAGAGCAAGATGAATGTCTAATGAATGTTTTTCTTTGGTTATTAGATAGATCAGGTGAAAGAGTTTGCTAATGAAGGTGATTGTATATTTCTTCGTACCAAAGGGAATCGGAACCAACGATTTCACACACAAGTTTAGATTTTGGGACATCAAAGGCAGGGATCAAGAGCTGCTCCATTAAGAATTTACATTGTTAGGTATTATGTGGAGTATCAAGGAGAGATCCAATGGTAACCATGTCATCTGCTACTCTGTTTTTTAGTCTTGGGACTTGTTCAAATGTGATATCAATGAAATACTGCTTAAAACTATCTACATGGATTTTCTTGTAAGGTAGAAATTTTTCATCCTTAGTTTAGAACTCATCATTCACTTGTCTAATAACTAGTTGAGAATCTCCATAGACTTGAATTTTCTTAAGTTTCCATTTTATTTCCATTCCAAGTCTCGTGATCAGTGCTTCATACTTTTCTATATTGTTTAAGCATGGGAATGCCAAATGATATGACTTGGGTATACAATCACCTTGGGGTGATGAATAGTATACTTGCTCTTGATCTGTTCTATGTGTATGAGACATCAAAATATAATTTCCATGTTTAAGCTAGGGTGATTATGAATATGCCCTCATCCAAAAATTCTGACACTATTGGGTGATCATTTGTCATAGGGGTATCTGTTAATTAATCTAAAATTACTTGACCTTTGATTGCTTTCATGTCTACATACTCGATATTAAACTCACCTCGAGGATCAATACCCACTTAGCTAGGCAACCTGTGAGCGAAACCTTGTTTAATAAATACTTGAGAGGATCTATTTTTGCACTCAATTTGTTCTAATTGTAAAACATGTAATGTCTCAGCTTCTGGGAAGAAAAAACAACTGCTAGACAGGCATGTTCAATTGATGAATAGTTTAGTTCATTACCTACCAGAGTATGACTTATGTAATAGACTACTCTTTCTCTACCTGTATCATCATGTTGCACAACGAGTGCACCTAGTGTTGCTGGTGTGGTGGAGATGTATAATAGTAGAGGCTTGCCTTGAACTGACAACATTAACACTGGAGGAGATGCCAGATAATCCTTGAGTTGTTGAAAAGCCTTTTGACAATTTGGATCCCATTTAAAGCTAACACTGTAATGCAAAAGGTGTGTAAACAGGTTGTACTTATCTACTAAATGTGAAATAAAATGGTGAATGGATTGGAGTTTTCCTTATAGACTTCACAACTATTTGAGAGTAGTAGGAGGCATATCAATTATTTCTTTCACCTTCATCGAGTCGACCTCAATACCTGTTCTAGATACAATGTATCCCAATAACTTTCCAGATGTTACCCCAAAGACACATTTCTTAGGATTTAATCGAAGGTTGTATTGCTCTAGTCTATCAAAAAATTTAGCCAATGTTACTCCAAAGACACATTTTCACTCTATGTTTGGGTCCCTTAATAAATTGGACTTAATTAAGCCTCTAATTGGCTCAATTATGCATTTAAAAGCCTAATTAATCATGTTTTCCAAAAGGAAAACTTGTATTAAACAATTGCAAGCATTAATTAAATTGCCTTGAAATTGGTGTGTCCTAAGTTTGGGGCCTAGGACCCATTCACCCAAGGGAAAATGGGTCCCCCTTAAGTTTAGGACCCCAATTTTAATATGTTTTTGGTAGCATTTTTATGATTCAAATTCAATTTGCAATTACCAGCTTTTGATGTTTAATTTTTGGGAAATTATAAAATTACCTATAAATAAGGTCTTTTATCAATTGAAATCCCTAGATATCCCTGGCGAGGGAAACTTTATATGAGCTAAGATTATTGTCGAATGTGTTGAGAAAATTTCTGGTGCGTTTGTTTAGGTAATTCAAGATCTCAAAACATCATGTCAAAGTTATCTTCATTCATGCCTGTTTTGAATCTAACATTGTGTTGTAGGTTTTAAGCATTCAAGTCAAGATTCAAGCATCAAGATCAATATCCAATCAACCCATTTCATGCAAGATCAATACCTTGGAGAAATGTGTTATAATTTAGTCCTCTAAGGATCTCCATTCAAGGGTTTGGTGAGTTGCAACAAGCAAGTGTTCATTCATCATTCCTTTCATTCATGTTTTGTTTCATTTCAAGGTTTAATTATCAAAATGAGGTTTGACCAAGGCAAACCCCCATTCACCAAAAACAAACAATTTTTCCCTCTTGTGTGTATTGCAAATCTTAGGTTGAAGAAGGATTGTAGATTGATCAAAAGTGTAATTTTACAAAGTTGTCAAAGTTGTCATCAAAGTTGTCAAGCTATAGAAACTCACTTGTAGAATTTATTTCTGAATTTCTGACTATAAAATTAGGGAATCAAGAGTGCAAATCTAGGAACAGAGGACTATGAAAGCAAATTTTGAACCCCTATAGCAAGACCTATTCGCCCTAGGGTGAATATGTCCCAAGAGGACACTCAATAGAGGCTTTTAGTGACAAGTGCATAAATTCATACTCATCTCAGATCTTTTGAAAGTTTGTGGATTCTAATAGATTAAGGTTTTAATTGGCGTTTCAAGTTTTACATTGCATAATTGGATTCATTTGGTATTTTTCATTTATCTCCCAAAAGTGCATTTCAGGATGATTTACCCCATCCTTGGTCATAAGGAAAACAACAAGATCTCTATCAAGATTGACTCACCTAAGGATTGAAAGTCAATCTTGCCCCAGGGGATCTCTTTTTCCTAATGAAAGTAGGAAAATAGGTGCATACCCCCATTCAAAACCTACCTCACCCATTTTCCTATGTTTCATTTTGGTGAAATCGACATTGTACATCTAAAATTCTGAAATTGGACTTTATTCAAACCGTAGATCTAGGATTTGCATTACTTTGAATTGCATTGCATTAGTTTTCACTTCATTTAGGGATGCTAAAATTGCATTAGTTTGCATCTCATTTAGGGTTTTAGGTTTGCATTTCACATCCTTTAAAATCTAAACATTTTAAAAAATGCATGCATATTACATTGATTTTGCATAATACTTGCATATTAGAGTATTTTAAATCATTCACATTCACAAATTGAGTCAAAATTGCATTTCAAAAAGTGTCACATTGTTCATTCATTTCACTTGAATTTAGACACCAAAATTTGGAAAATTCAGTCACTAAAAGCACAGTTTGTAATCTGAAACAGGAAACCTTGGCACTAAACCTTAGACTTAGATTTAAATTTTTGCAACCCCTGACTTGGGACCCATTTTCCCTAGGGTGAATTAGTCCCTGTACAAGTGTTGTTTCAAATTTTTGGGTAGTGATTTGAATTTGCTTACTTCATTCTGATTTGCTATTAAATTTGGGTTTTAGTTTTAGAAATTAAAAAAAAAATTGTTATTGTTTGCATTAGGTTTAATTGGTCAAATTGAGTGCATTATTTGAAAATCAAAATTGGCATTAAAAAAATCATTTTTAGGTTTTTGCATAACATAATTAGGAAATTATATATTTTTAAATCTGAAAAATTGTTATCTCTTTTTATATACTTGCATTGCACTTCATATTCTAGGGTGTTTGATTGCATCTATCTAGTGCCTATTCTCCATTTTGGGTGCACTTAGGTTTGGTGAAACTTGTACGAGCTACACAACTTGGTGTCCTATTACCAATACTATAGTGAGACGTAGTTCTAGACTAATGGAATCTTACGCTACTACACTTGATGTGGATCTTGAGTTTTCCAACTCTTTCACTCATAGTGTTGATACTAGTCAACCCACTATGGACCATAGCTTTGATACCTCATTTCCCATGCCCACCCTACCCACAACCAATGTGATTGATGTTGACACAATAGTTGCTAATGTCCCTCAAGAAGAGCTCAAACAAATGGATGAAGATTTAGAAAAAATATAAAACTTTGTGAGAGTTGAATACATTGTTGGTATTGCAATTCTTGATAAGTGGAGGTATTTTCCTGACATGTCAGGTATGATATTGCTATCGGGATTCAGGTGTGGTTGAAGTCGAACTCATTGACCCATGTTTCATGAGTGGTGGTTCAGCGAGAACCCATCTCTCGCTTGATATTGAATGGTCCACTGCTCATTGCATCTGGTGATGCTCACGGAGGTGAAGCAGTGCAATCTGGGGAGGTCACCCATCCCGATCTTCCTTTCCGACTTAAGCTTAAGGCACAACACTTCGGAGGTTTTGCAAATGGGGTAACAACTCAAGCAGGTTTAACGGGAGAAAACTTAGCGGATTTAAAGCGGCAGCTGAGCGATATGGGATGGGTGACCTCCCGGGCTGATACTCCCTCTATCACCGTCTGACAAACCGATATCGCGAAGATGAGTTGCTATAGTGACATGGTTGACACCAGCTGCGATCGACAACTGTATCGAAAATACGATATTGTCATGAACAACCCTGAAGAGTAGCGATAATGAACGGAATGAGGGTGTGTGTGGCACAATAAAATTATTGATAAAAATGTTCTTCTGGGTAGCTGGTTACACATTATAAAATTTGGTGTAAAGCTCAAAGGTCGGTGAATCTAATTCCTCCTTCCATAACTATGACCTCTATTCCTACATACACTAATCTAATTGTTACAACAAAAAAACAACCCACTGGCAATGTCAATACCACCTTAGGTATTTCCACTGGGAATCCCTTTAGCTTTGTGCATTCAAATATCATATCTCCTAATCCATCTCCCCTCACAAACTTACAATTCACTTGTCCTTTGAATACATATGCACCTCCACCTTATTCACCTCCATCTCATAACACAACCAATGATTTTGTCCTTAACCAAATCTTACAAAAAATTTCATCCCTCCAACAAAAAATTGACACATTGAACCAAATTCAAAACGACCAACCTTCATAATATGTCAAAAGAAACCCTTTATCCTTGGAGATATTGAGAGCACAAATTCCAAAAGGCATAGTGATTCCTAGATTTGAGAAATATGGTGGAAAAGGAGACCCTAGTAACCTTGTTTCAACATACACAACCTTATGTAGTTACTTCATTTTTTAGGATAAGCTCTTGGCTAAAATTTTCCCTAGATCCTTGAAAGATACTACCTTGGAGTGGTTTTCTTCTTTACCAAATAACTCAATTTGTTCATTCAATGAACTTGTTGATGCCTTTCTTAACCATTTCCAAGTGCACATGGGTCCCAATATGACCTTAGCTGATTTAATGCAATGTAAACAAAACTCACTAAATTCATAGCATGATACCAATTTCTTTACTTACAAATCAACATTAAGCTTCTTGATGCCAATCTTCAAAGAATGTTCAAGAAAAGCTAGGGATGATGAATTTTCCCTCTTTTACACACTTGTGCATGACCCTTCATGACTATCAAAATTCAGTTAGCCATCATGAAGAAAAAACCCCTTCTAACCATCCTAAGAAATCTGAAGTTGTGTCCCATAATAATTTCCAACCTTTCAAGAAACAAAATAAGGGATTTTTACAACAAAATACACCTCAAACAAGTCAACATGTTAACTCCCAAGTGGTTGCTATAAAAATGATAAATCCATATCCATTTAGGGATAGGAGTAGATAGTTTACCCTGTTACCTGATACCCTTCACTCCATCATGTTGCAACTTATAATTAAGAACTTAGTCACCTTACCTCTTATTAAATCCATTGATGCCACTAAGCCCTTACCTCCAAACTTTAACTCAAATTCCTTTTGCCATTATCACAGACAAAATAGACACAATACATAACAATGTAAGCGTATTAAACATATTGTGCAAGACCTCATTGATTCTAATCACATCTAGATTGGTGGTGTTAATAATCAAGGAAACAAGTTTGTTGCCCCACCCAACCAAAATTTGTAAATCTTTACCAACCCAATGCCAAATCATAACCTCTTTTGTGAAAGCTACTGATCAATGCCAAGAATGGTGTGATGAATGTTGACAAACTTGAAGATGCAAATAATGACAATATAAATGAAAATAAACGAGACTTAGAATGTATGGTCGGCTTCATTAATGTGCAACCTCATAAGGGCCAAACCAAAATGCCCCTTGACATCGCTTTCTCACAAAATGACATAATTATATGTGCACTTGATGGTCCTCTTTACATTGCCAGAAGAATCAATGACAAGCCTACAATGGGATATTAATTGATCTATATTATTGGTGAGGATGGGGGCGCATGGATCGGGCGCGGCGTGGTTTTCGGCGTGCTGGCACGGTCGCCGGAACGGGCGCTGGAAATTCCTCCACCTGGAGACAAACCGTGCGAGCTTTGATTGCAACCATTCCATGGATGGCCTGGCTGTCCGATACGTTACGCTGGAGAGTTGCCTGGTGCGCCAGGATTGACGCTTCCCGTGGTTGCAAACTGTTTCGTGGACTTCAGCATCGGGCTGGGCTAAATCTGCTCCGAGACTGGCGTGCTGACCTTTATTGCGCCGCCATGGGACTTCACTAATGAAACCATGATTGAACCAAAATCCCTTCCAAGTAACCAAGACCAACCCATAACAAATCCTTCACCTATTTCCTATAAAATACCAAGAGACAATCAAATAAGTCCTATTGTCCCTCCTAAGATTAAAAAAGTTTATAAAGCTAAAGAGAAAGTGGTTGAACAACCTCCCATGGTTCCTTTTGTTCCTCCCTTGTGGGAAGAAAACAAACCTATAATTGATAAACCTACTCCTACACAATCACAACTTGAAAATCATGAATAAAGAAATACAAATGCTAAAGAGCATAGGAATAGATGTTGTGCTATTGCTCGTAAGTTAAATGGAGAGAATAAAATAGAAAATCAAGATCACGCACAAATTGAAAAAAAGCATGATTATTCTCCACCTTCACCACAACAAACACATGAAACTTCTATGGACATTGTCATTAGGCCTCCAGTTGTGATTAATTGATGATGATATTGCTAAAATTGATGGGGAAGTGCATAATGAGCTGAATTTATTATTTTCCTCTTCCATGACCTTAGATGATAACAACTGTGATGGTCCTCCTATAAAGAGTCACTCACCATGTGTTCAACTTGGTGATGCTCCTAGTACAACACTTATTGTTGTCCCTTTAGCTAGTTATCTTCCTTTCACATATGATGAACAAGATTTGGATGCAGATGACCTACTATAAGTTGACTCGCATGTGCCATACTAGTCTTCTCTTTGTGTTCTTGTAATTGTGTGTGTGTAATGTGATCCCCCATACAGTGCTTCTTGGCATGTCTTTATATGTTTGTGAGCCTACTTTGGATGACCCTTGTCACTTCGTTGGTGTAAGGATACAAAGGAATCAAATCTATTGTGACATTCTTCTATTTGTATCTACATTCATCTATATGTCGTAACATTTATCTTTTAACTTGTGTTTTCCTTTTGGGGATGACACAAGGTGTCGATACATTTAGGTCTCTTCCATGTTGACCCAAAACTTCTCCTTTGTTCTCTATTGCTCTATGTGTCATTCTTCCTTTGTGTTCGTTATTCCATGAGTTATTTGGGGAATGATGATGATTTTGAGCTTGATTATATCACTGCGGAAATGACAAACATTCATCCCAAATCCATGGATCCCTTATGTGTTATCTTAGGATTGCATATGGGGGGAAACTCTCCTTTCCATGACATAGCTCTATCTTGGAAACATATGCTTTAAATAGGGATTTCTGAATAAAGCTCTCATATATTGTCATTTATTGTATTCTACTATAAAGTAATTGCTCACAGTATGATGTTTAACAATTTCTTTAAAGTGGGGGCATACACGTCCCCACTCATTGTTTGCTTCAAAGTGTGATCTTCTTACTTCACGTGATGTGTCTTCTTGGTGGTGTCATTGGGTTTGATGTCCTTCAAGATTGTGACATTTCTTGGAATATGACATTCCTCTTAGTGGTGATGCCATGACTTGCATTTTCTAAGTTGTGAATCTGTTATCCTCGACTAGTCCTCTCTTAGTGACGTCAAGCACGATGTTCCCTAAGGTGAGACCTTTCATGTGTTTGGAAAATGTGTCTCAACCTTGCAAATACATAAGGTATTGTTGATACATCAATGCGATGGGGGTGCAGGGGGGTGCCCCCTACAGGGGTCTGAAGGCTGCACTCCCCAATGGGGGTTTAGGGGCAATTCCATCGAAAGCCACATTTTATGTATATTTTATTATTGTAAATCTAGACCATTCATCATTAGATCTTAGATTTGACAGTCAATATTTTGTTGGCTTGACTTTCCCTAAAAGGTAACCCTATTTTATGAGTGCAGTGTATTACAACTATTTATTGTGATGTATTTTGAGAGCCTGATAGCAGTTGTGATGCCTCTGGATCTCTAGTTGGTGATACTCTTATGAGAAGCTTGCTCTGCAAGTATATTGTAATCTTTGTGATTTTTGAATAATATATTAGGTAGCTTTTGGAGTGTGGGGTTTTTCTCCCAAAAGGGTTTTTCCCACATAAATCACTATGTTATGGTATGCATGATATTTATGTTTATTTTTGTTTAAGTTTCTGTAATTGCTAAAGGTCTATAAATTTTTTGCATTATCCTCCTCTCAAGATTAGTGTAAGAATTTGTTTCGCTACCTTAGTTGCCTTACATCATGAACTAAGAAAAATCCCTTTGAATATCCTATTGGATGTATCAAGACCACCAAGCATAACACAACTTGCTTGCCAATGGAGCCTTTATATTTTTCATGGCCACCAAACATAACACAACTTGCTTGCCAGTGGAGCCTTTTCATGAGTGCCTAGCATAACATAGCTCGCTAGCCTTGTGACCTTTTTATGTGGCGCCTTATCAAAGTTATCGAGAGGTATAACTTTGGTATGGTTGGTACAATGGGAGCCTGTAGACCTAGCATGAATTACCCATTAGCCACCTTTTTGGGGCTCACCTAGTGGACAACAAATTTCACTAGCCCGTGTGAGCACATATTGTTTGCATAGTGGACATCGGGTTTCCATGTGTAAACATTTCTAGACAAACAACTAAGGCTTGATCAATACCAATTGGACAAATAGACAAGGCTTGATCCACCCCTCTTTCTCTTCTCATTAATTTTGGCATTGTATGCTTGTGTATCTTGTCTTGCTGCTACATATTTATCATAGGCATGTGTCTCTTTGTGCCTGTGTTGGTTTTCTATGAGATATTAGATCTTGGGGGCTTGATCATCATCCTTGACCTTTGTTGTCTTATATTTCCAATAGTTGTACAATTAGACCTCTCTTGATGCTTTTTTTTCTACTTTAGTGTGAGTTTGAGTGTAGGGCTCATCCTCTCACTAAAGTGGGGGCTAAATGTAGTGTCGAAAAATGTACACCTTTACATTTTCCCTCTATGTTTGGGCCCCCCTTAGGTTTAGGACCCCAATTTTTAATATGTTTTTGGTATAATTTTTATGATTCAAATTCAATTTGCAATTGTTGGCTTTTGATGTTTAATTTTTGGGAAATTAGAAAATTACCTATGAATAAAAGGTCTTTTTATTAAATTCAAATCCTAAGATATCTAGACGCAAGAGGGAAACTTTCATATGAGCTAAGATTATTGTCAAAGGTGTTCAAGAGTAGATTTTTTAGTCATTTTCTGCAACATTCAAGATCTCAAGCATCATATCAAAGTTATCTTCATTCATGCATGTTTTTGGAGCTAACATTGTGATGTAGGTTTTAAGCATTCAAGTCAAGATTCAAGCATCGAGATCAACATCCAATCAAGCCATTTCATGCAAGATCAAGACCTTGGAGAGATGTGTTAGATTTTAGTCCTCTAAAGATCTCAATTCAAGGGTTTGGTGAGTTTCAACAAGCAAGTGTTCATTCATCATCCCTTTCATTCATGTTTTATTTCATTTCAAGGTTTAATTACTAAAATGGGGTTTGACCAAGGCAAACCCCCATTCACCAAAAACAAACAATTTTTTCCTCTTGTGTGTATTGCAAATGTTAGGTTGAAGAAGGTTTGAAGATTGATCAAAAGTGCAATTTTACAAAGTTGTCAAAGTTGTCATCACAGTTGTCAAAGTTGTCATCACAGTTGTCAAGCCACAAAAACTCACTTGTAGAATTTATTTCTGATTTTTTTATTGTGAAATCTAGAGGAATCGAGAGAGTAGATCTAGGAGTAGAGGACTGTGAAAGCATATTTTGAACCCCTATAGTAAGACCCATTCGCCCTAGGGTGAATTTTTCCCAAGAGGACACTTAGTAGAGGCTTTTGGTGATAGGTGCATAAATTCATAATCATCTTAGATCTATTAGAAGTTTGTGGATTATGATAGATTAAGGTTTTAAATTGATATTTCAAGTTTTACATTGCATAATTGGATTCATTTGGTATTTTTCATTTATCTCCCAAAAGTGAATTTTAGGTTGATTTACCCCATCCTCAGTCATAAGGAAAACAACAAGATTTCCATCAAGATTGACTCACCTAAGGATTGAAAGTCAATCTTTCCCTAAGGGATCTCTTTTTCCTAATGAAAGTAGGGAAATAGGTGCATACCCCCATCCAAAACCGACCTCGCCCATTTTCCTATGTTTCAACCAATATATCAAGATGTCGTTCCCTGGTGATTGATTTTTCTAATAGATTGTCCACATAGTCTTCCATCAAGATGCACATCATGTCATGAAAGATATATGTCATAGCCTATTGATAGGTAGCTCTAGCATTTTTAAGACTGAAAGGCATGACATTCCAACAAAAGGTCCCCCATGGATAGGTGAATATTGTTTTATGTTGGTCTTTAGTAGCAATGTACAACTGATTATAGCCCGAGAATCCATCCATTAAGGATAGCATTCCATGCACTGCTGTCAAATCTACAATCATATCAATGTTTGGTAAAGGAAAGTCATCTTTTAAATATTCCTTGTTTAAGTTTTTGAAGTCTGTGCATATATGGATGCCCCTAACAGGTTTAGTAACTAGCACCAAGTTCGATATCCATTCAACATATAATCAATAGGTCGAATAAAGCCCACATCTAACAGCTTTTGGAGTTCTGATTTGACTAGCAATGCTATCTACGGGTGCATCTTACATAGCTTCTATTTCACAGGTTTTCCCCCTATGTAATTGTTAGATGATGTAATACCAGATGAAGATCCAATCCAAGCATGTTTACATAGGACCATGCGAAGTTCACTTGTCTATTCTTAAAAAATGTGATGAAATTAATCATTTCTTCCTCAGATAAAGATGTTGTGAATTATGTTATCTTGACACTGTCTATAGTACTGATATCTACCTTCATAGATTTCTAAATAAGAACTAGAGATCTCTCTTGTTCCATAGGGAGATTGTCAAACCTTCTATCCTTGGGTGCCTCATAAAGGTATTCACCCTCAAATACATCCTTTATTTTTACTATTGTATGGTTTGAAAGTGATACATGGTGGTTTTCATTAGGGGACCTATTTATACATTTAATGTTTTTACGATGAAAGGTTTGGCATCCTCCCCAAAGTATGCCATTGTGTCCAATTCTATGGTGAGTCTAGCTTTATGATCCCCTAAGGGTATACCATCTTGAAGTCCCATAAACTCAGCTATAGCTTCGTCGTTCTAGAATATTTCTAAACTAGGTGGATCAAGTTGGTCCCAATCGATAAGTTGAGGGTGTATAAGCAACAGTTTTTTATTAGAAGTAGGTGAAAGCTTATAAGACATTTATGGATATGGTGCAAATGGCATCATGGAATAGGTCGGTGGTACACTCAAAAGAGTCATTGTTAGTATTCTCATTAGATACTTATCAGCGGAAAAAGTTTTATCTGCATCTATAGGTGTACTTTTGGTAGTTGTGGACACCTTAGTCGGTTTTACAAATCCAAGTCCTGAATATTTTGGTTTGACATGTATTATGATAGATTCCATCATTCCTTGCTTTTGTGCACTAAGTCCACTATGTCCATCATATCCTATGTGTTCCATTATCGAGAATCCTTTAGTGTACTTTTGTACTAGTAATGTGAGATTATTCTCTTCTTTGTCGTTGTAGATCCACTTGGAAATGTCTTCATCTACAAACTCTTTATCTATTTCCCCCATTTAGAAAAGGTAGTTGAATTGTATATGATTATCGTGATTGATGTTGCTTGGGACTTACCTAGTTTTCCATGTGATCTAGGTGATGATGGAAGCTGACCTACATATAAAGATCATGCCATATCATATTCCCCACACCCTTTGCCTTTAATTGTAATCTTAACTTCAGGAGTAATTGTGGATTGATGAGATGTTTGAACTAGTTTTGAAGAGTCTATATAGGATTTAGAGGAGAATGCTTCGATGTTGATAGGAACACGAAGTGTGGTATATCCTCTCAAATTGTTGTAGTTTGGGAAAGTATTTGGATCTATCAAAATAGTTACTTCATTTCCTTCATGATAGAACTTGAGACACTTGTGGAAAGTAGAAGGTACAACTTGCATGGCATGAATCCATGGCCGACGAAGAAGCACATTGTAAGGTAGTTTGAGATATAGTACTTGGCAAAATGTGTCTTTGGTTGCTAGTCCCACTCTGACTAGAATAGTAATGGTCCCTTTGGAGGGATGCTTAGCCTCATCATAAGCTCTGATTAATATCTTCTTTGTTGAATCTATAACTTCCTCAGAGTATCCTAGTATTTTGACCAATTTTAAAGTACAGATGCTCAAGCTAGCACCACCATCTATTAGGACGTGTTTTATGCGATGCTTGTGGACAAAGATTTCACGGTGAAGGGCATCATTATGAATAGTTGTCATGTCTTTATCAAAAAATGTCAAATGATGTGAAGAGGTGATATGACCAACCATAGCTTGAAATTGGTTTGTATTAAGATATGTTGGTATCAATGATCTCTAAGAGCTTTATCTAATATATCCTTATGAGTCGGTGATGTGCATAAAAGATCGAGAATAGATATTTGGGTTGGTATTTTTTTAGTTGATCCATTAGATTGTATTGAAATACTTATGCAAGAGACATGAAAATTTGGGTTGTGTATATTAAATTTTAATTTGTTGATCATATTGTGTTCATTTGAACAAGTGCAGGTAAAAAAACCATTTGACGCATCACCTTATTAGAGTTTAGGTTTCATTCTATATTTTCCTTCTCTTTTCTCAGCAACCAATAGTAGCATAAGTTAGGTTAGGTGAAGTCCCAAGGGAACCAACCATCTTTGGAGGTTCTTTTCCACTTTAAGTGACCCACAAACCTAGAGAAGATCCCATGTTTCACTAGTTGGCTAAGTTTTGCAACTTGGAAAGGGTGCATTTCTCAATGATAATAGTTCTAGATGGAGCTCCTTGTAGAGTGATTTTTCTCTTTGTGTTGTAACATCCCATTTAGGTTTTGGGTTTTTTATAGTGATAGTCAGTATTTGGCTGTTAACTTCCTCAATATGGCTAACAATATAATCATAGTTGATGATTGTATAATTGGTACTATTGCTTGAGTTTCCACCTTGGTTTGAGGTGGCTCCTTTCACATGATTATGTAATGGATCCTTGAAGATCACATGATCATTGTTTGAGGAATTTTGTTGGTTTTCAATACCTATATATCCTTTGTGTATCAAGTCCTAAATAAGGTGTTTCAATTAAAAACAATTGAGAGTTTTGTGTCCTTTTACTCTATGGTAATCATATAAATTAGTGTGCTTCCACCATGTGGGTTTGATTTGTGGTACATATTGGTTGATTTCTAGAAGAGTGACTATACTTGCTTAAAGTAGTTTATGAAGCATAGACTCAATGGGTTTTCCTAAATGAGTGAATTTTTGTCATGGGTTGTTGGCGAGTCTAAAAGGTGATCGTTGTGTGGTATCCTATAGATTTGTTGATGTTTGAACATTGCTTTGTGTTGGTATACATAAGGTAGGTTGGATAGTTTGAGACATTTTAGCATCAACCACACCCTCATTGACAATATTTGTATTCTTATTCCAGTAGTGAGACTTGTCATTTGAATTATTTGGATAAGTTTTATTTTCTTTGAATATTTTAACAAGTCCTTTGGTAATTAGGGCTTTCTCAATAGTAAGCCCTTTTCTGATGACATCATCAGAGGAATTAGAACATAACATTTTCAAGTGGAAACCCACCTCAGTGTTTGTGTTTTGTATGAACATCTCAACCAATTAATTTTATGGAATGTGACATGGGCTCTTACTAGCTAGGTTTCTCCACCTTTGTAAGAAAGAGGCAAACATTTCTCCATTATTTTGTTTAGTTGTACATAAGTTTTTCATTGTTGTTTTATGGTCCATGTTGTAGGAGAAATGCGTGACAAACTTATCAACTATTTCGTTAAAGGTTCTTATGACCCTAGGGAATCTAGAAAACCACTCCATGGCTTGCCCTCCTAAGCTTCTGAGGAAGAGGCACATTACATAAGTACCGTCATGCATTACCTCTAACCTAGAATTCTCCCATGTGATCATGAGAGTCTCCCTTTCCTTTAGATTTGTCAAATTTAGGCATTTTGAAGTGATGTGGAAAGGGTGGCATATATAAAGTCCCATCGAATGGGAAGGGACACATGTCTTCTACTGCATAACTCTTTTTTTGTGGTCTCATGTGGATGTTTGCTATTTGTTGCTACAAGTTTTGGATCTGAAGAGATAGATTGTTCAAATTTGTTGGATTGTAAGTGGGTATGGGATGTGGTGATTGTTGACCTTGGAGGTAGCTTGATGGTAGTGGATTATGATAACCATATGAAGGATTTTGTGGATTAGGAGATTTATATTGTTGCAAATGATGTTGGTATTGCGGGGGAGTGTTTTGTTGTGGATGTGTGTAAGTAGGGGGATTAGTATGTGATGTGATGGTGTTTGGAGTGGACTAGGTATTCTAATTATGTTGGTGTATGTTGTAATTAGGATTGCATTTGGGAGCCTGTGAAGGTTGTTTCATGGAGTTGGTGGTGTATTGAGTAGGTGGTGTGTTTGATGGGTTTGTATGCATGCTTGTTATTGGATTAGGATTATTTGGTGGAGGTTGACGTGGGGGTGTTTGTGAAGGATGAGTAGATTTTGGATCATGTGTGGATGTAGAGGTAATATGCTAACCTATTGTAAGGCTAGTGAGAGCCTGTGTATGGATAGGCGGTACAATTACTTGTGTGGAATTGGTAGGAATGGTGGTTTGTGGAATTCTTGTAGTTATTTGTGAAGAATTGGCATGAGGATTGTTAGGTGTTTGATTAGTGGGATTAGGGTTTGTTCATAGTGAAGGTGGTATGTTACTATTAGAATTGGTTTCTCCCAAGGTCAAGGATGGATTATTATTGGTGACATTTTGAATTCATGTTATGTCAAAAGTGGATGGTAATCTAGCCCCTTGTTGGGTGAGCCTTAAAAAGAATTGATCTAGGTTGACTGCTAGAACTGTGTTTATTAGTTTCATCACATGCTCATCTATTTGAGCCTTAGCCAAATCTTCATATGTTATGTCTCACACATGTACCCATCCATGTTTGGACTATTGTTAGGACTCAGTGGGGGTGGTGCTTCAACACCTCTTGGTTCATACGTGTTTGGATTTTCATTGTTGTTTTCCTAGAATGGATTCATAAATACATTTATCATGTTTGGAATAGGATTTTACATTTTGTTCTTGACTCAGGATCTTGTTTGTACTGGCATAAAAAGAGACACTACGACCTATTTTTAGGTGAGATATGTGGATGAATATTTTGTTTTCAAATTGGATTTGAAGAGACACACTAAGTAGGTATTTGAACCAAAGTTGTGATGTGGATGCTTGATAAATGGATGCAAGATATAAAACCTAAAGGAGACAATAGTTACCTAGATCTTGGTTTTGATTTAACTTTTATTGATAATCCTTGCTTGTCCTAGACTAATGAGTCTAAGCAAAGGAAGATGGTAGGGAACTTATAAACATAGGGGTAGACTGATGACCACTAAGCAAACTTGTTCGCATATATTGATACTAATTTAACAACTTACTTGAGAATGATATGTAGGGGATATTGATAAGAGATCGAGAAGATAATACCTAATTCTAGTTTAATAATGGATGAGATGTTTTTACTGATTACAAATGAGAATATTGTTTGGTTCAAAACTAACAGAATGTGTTCCTAAGAAGATCCAAGATAAAAGGATGACATGGGATGTTTGTTTATATGTTGTTATTTTTCTAGGAGGACCGATTATTCCTATAACTCAATTTGATAATTCTTTGATCCTAACTAATGAATGATTGATAACTATTTTTAGAGACCGAGTTTTAACTATTTTGGAATTTCTAACTAATAGTCAAACACCCCATTTTACAAATACATCAAACCATAGATAAAAGTGTTACACTGCTACAAATAGAAGCGTTCAGATTTTGTAAAAGCACTACATTTCCACAAACAAAAGTGTTGAGATTTTATAAAAGCACTAGGTTATGGACAAAAGTGTTGTTTGACAAATAAACACATCACTGTAATTGTGACTAAGTTTTGACAGAAAGTTGCTATGTGACAAACACACTAAGTTGCATCTAGAAGCACCGATTTATAGACAAACATGTCGAGATGAAAACTTAGAGACGTTGATATGCAAATAGATGCGTCAAGATGCAACATAGGCGACAAAGGATGACAGTTAAACACACTGATTTGACACAGATAGAACTTACAATTTTTGGACCTAAATCAACCTAGGGTTTGATAGTTTATGATTGTTTGATGCATGATTTTGTGTTTTTTTATCTAACAAGTAAATAAAACTACAAACAACAACATATATGACTGATTCTTAGGATTTGTAAGGTTAGTTTTGCAAGCCAAAGCTCACTACTTGGTGTCACTTGTATATCACAAATTAAAGACACTTGGAAGACAAACACAACTTAATTAATTAGAATAGGTGTGTATACTTGATGTAGGCCCACCACACAATTAAGTGATAATACTCTGTAAGATTGGATAGAAACGCCTTTCTTATGAAAGAAAATAGCTAAATATTTAGTGGCACAGGCCCAATACAACAATGAACTCTCTTTCTCTCCTTGGGAGAGTATAAAATCAAACCCAAGAATTTATATCTCTACTTAAGGGAGTATGTGGTGAGTAGCTTCAGGCATGATACTATACCCTACGCTATCATCAAGCAATAACTGATGGCTCCTAGGCTTCTAATTAACAAGGTAAAATTTTAGTGGGGTCTACTGTGAACAAAGAGCTCATCTGTATTAGCTTGAGATTGGAGGGGTCTCCTCCACTCTTGTCACCAAAGAAAGTCTCAACGGATTGAGGGTCTTGCAGCTCAACTTTGAATGAGGCTAACGACTCCTTGAGGTACAACTTTCGCTCTCCCCCCTTTATATAGCCTGTCAAGAAATGTGCTTGAGATTGAACCCTAGGGTGATGAGGCCCCCAAGCAAATATCCTACTTAAAATAAGTAGTTATAGTGCTATTTTTGATCCCCAAGATTGTTCTTAGGAGTTGCGAGGAGAGAGCATATGTAGAACCACACCTTAGGTAAACAAACAGATTGCAAGTCAATAGTGCTTTTGATTTCCAAGATCGCACAGGGTGTGAGGAAAGAGCATACACAACTACTAACCTACCAGACATGACATAGAATTCATTTTGATGTACCCAAAATCAAATGTGAATTCAATTTATCTAGAATTCAAAATGTAGTTTATCTTGTTCAATTTAAAGCCCAAATTGAAAGATGATAGTTGTAGGTTCTTTTTAAGCCCAGAAGAAATGTGTAATAAATTTTAATGCACCAAATTGAAGTGTTCAAGTTGTGGTAAATTTTAGTGCACCAAAATAAGTGTGAAATTCTAGACTATGGAAAACTTGCAAAACCCAAACTGTTAGTAGTTTTTGAAATAATCTTGTCCCAACATTTGCCACAAGCTACACAAGCATTATAAAATTCAAGAGAACATGCACACATTAGGTTTAATCAAACTAGAAATATTCAAAAAATTGAGTAAGTCCCACCACCAGCCGTAAGTCTCCGAGTAGTGAAGATCTCAGCCAAGAGGAAGTGATATCGGCGTAACTTGTTGCCTTCGCATGAGTCTCATCGATGGCTTAAAGTCTAGCCGAAAGGTGCGAGTTCGAGGAGAATGGAGTGTGTTCGGCAAAGGGTCTGGCCGACAAGCCAAAGTTTCGGCGACAAGACAGGAGCGCGGTGAATGGTCATGTTTTCGGGGAGATGTCTCCTCGACCGATGGGAGTCACACCGACAAAGATCTAGAGCTCAGTGGAATGAAATGTCTCGGGGTGACATCAATAATGTCTTGCCGATAGAAGATGAAGGGTCTCGGGGTAGCCTCTTGCTTTCGGTAAGATCTCTCACCGACACCAAGTGTCT
>VDFB02178120.1:0-23783 GCA_007258455.2 Sequoia sempervirens | reverse complement strand
TATTGGGGTCTAAGGGCATGAATCTCTCAAATCTTACTTTAAAAGAAAGGGGACATTAATAATTTTAATACTAGTGTTTAAAAACCTTTTATTTTAATTATAATAATATTATTAAGTTGCCCTTAAAATTAGAGATTATTGGGTCCAATTTAAATGATATTATTGATTATCTTATTTTAGAGAAAAAGGGGACATGACAGTCCGCCCTTCCTAGAATTGCCTGCCCACAAGCAATTGCAAACCCAAAAGACGAATCATGATATAATGCCCATAAAGTTTAGATCCTGTACCTGTTAGATGACACATCTCTTGCCAAAGAACACTATGGGATCTATGCAAACCTGGACATTTGAGTGTTGTTATGCCATTGTCATGAATCAAACTATAATGTCCATAAGAAAATTCTTGCCAAAAAACACTGTGAGCTCTACTATCTCCAACATTTATACTATCCTCTGAAAATTTTGTGATGAGAGCCTAAAGAGTCTCCTTCCTATCCCAAGTAGTATTAGAGAAGGAATGCAATTCACTCTCAAGATGATCCTCTTCGATTTGATGATGCATGGAAATATCCACAAATTCCCACCAAAATAAGGGTTGCCATATTACTCACCACTGTGTTTGTGTTGCACCACTTGGCTCCTCCTATGTAATGAAGAATCTAGAATACCAAAACCTTGGATTCCAATAGACCCTTAAATGAGATGGTAAGCTGTACCTCTCAAAATATTGTGCAAATCAGACTGTGTATGGGTTGGAAACAAGTTACAATAGTCACAAATCCCTTGGAATCTCACCCAAACCAGAACTATGATTGCTGAAATATTTGTTCCCTTCAATTGAAACCTTCTACCAACAGTGGCTAGTGATAAAACCTCTATAAAATGTGCAAACTTGCAGCTGTTTATGATTGATTACAGCATCTCATGATCTGAGATTAGCAAGACCAACAATATGACAATGATATAACAGCTGCAATACTAAAACTTACATGCAAAAATTTAAAATGTGAGCAATGTAGAGGCTGAAAACATCCCTATAAAGACTGAAAATACTTTGTATGAGTGAAAACAAGTATCACAAACTAAAAAACACTCCTTCCCATGACACACTTGCATATCACTTGTATGAGTGTAACTGAAATAATATAGTGACTAATAATGGTGATAACAGCAGCTTTAGTGATGACAATTTAGTTCATAGCTGTCTTGGGTATGTTCCTTTCTTCCTTGGGTGGTAAGAGATCATCCACTATTGCTCTCCTCCTTCCTTGGGGTTGAATATTTGCACAACCTTCCAAGTTTGATGCTACCTCACTATGCTTTTGTTGCACCACTTTGATTTTTCTGTAAACTTCTCCCTGAGGTCTCCATGTGATGCTCATGACTGCCTTAATAAGATAGTTGCCTTGACACACAACTCCCATCATCTTGAACCCCTTCTCATTAATGAACTTTTAAAATAAATGTAACCAATGCATGTCAACAACTATACTTGCCTCTTCTATATTGTGGTTATGATGATCACCTTGGTCTCCACAAGTCCTTTCCATGTTTCCCCAAGCGGTTCCACAGCTGTAGCTTTGCATTCTCTTACACAAGATCAGAATTGTAGCAGCTAGAAACCATCTTATATCAGCTACAGACATCTCACCAATGACAATAGGTGGGAACTGCATCCTCCTTGTGATTGTGTAAACTTTATGGCTTACAATTAGAATGTGTGGAAGTCGAAATGTGGATAAATGTTGTGACTATTTCTACATCGCCCATTGCAAATGGGGACCCCTTGTTTTTCAAGGTTTTGCCCCAAGTTAAAACGCTTATCACTGCCTTTTACAATGAGGTCATTATTTTGAGAGTTTCCCAAGTTAGTCTCGGCTGTTGCCCGAGCCAAGCCGGGCGAATTCATGCTTGAACTGCCATGACGCCATGGAAGCCTTTAGGAAGGCCCAAGAGCTTAAGATCGACCGAATCTCGCCAATTAGAATTCCTATTTTTTAGAAAAGTTGCTTTTTCGATTTTCATTTTGGCATTTTCGACCAACAAACGCTCCCTATTTTTTTGGGTCATTTTTCTATTTTAGAAAGTTTCTATTTTGGAAAGTTTCTATTTTTGGAAAGTTTCTATTTTAGAAGGGTCCCGAGTTCTGAAAACGCACTCAGAAGTTCGAAAAACTCAATAGATCTCTCAGAAAATCGAAATGAAAATTTGAAAATTTTTCGAAAAATCTGGAAAAAACAAGTCAAAAGCATGAAAATCAGACTGAAAACGTTCAAAAATTCTGGAAAATCAGTCAAAACCAGCTCAAAATTAACCAGATCTGAGGTTGAAATCATGAGAATCAGCTCTTAAATGGTGAAGTTTGTGAGAAATCTGTTCAAATCTGGAGAATTCGCCATGGAAGAATGACAAAGGAAGGTGTATGAAAATCTGGAAGTCTTGAAGCTCGCCCAGCAGCTAAGAAGGATATCCAAAGAAGTCATGAAGTCCGCCCAGCACTTGGGAAGCATATCCCTGCATCTTGAGGCAACATCCTTGCATCCTCCAAAGTCCACCCAGCACAAAAAGGGATGATGCCAAAGTCTTAAGAAGTCCGCCCTTGGATATCCTTGCATCTTCCAAAGTCCGCCATGCACTAAGGAAGCTCATCCTAGGACCTTCCAAAGTCCGCCAAGGATGTGCCAAAGAGTCTTGAAGTCCGCCTTAGCATCAAGGTGCACATGCCAAAAGATGTTGAAGTCCGCCATCTTGAAGGAAGCACATCCTAGCATCATCCAAAGTCCGCCTTGCACATCCTAAAGTCCTCTAAAGTCCGCCATCCACAAGAAAGGAAGTGCAAAAGGGTTCTGAAGTCCGCCCAGCAGCAAAGGTGCATATCCTAAGATCATCCAAAGTCTGCCCAGCACTAAGGAAGCATATCCTAAGAAGTTTCAAAGTCCGCCCTTGAAAGGTGGGACTTGTCCAAAGAGCATTCAAAGTCCGCCAGCCTTGAGGAGACTTGTCCAAGCATCCCTTAAAGTCCGCCTTCACTTGGAAGATGCCATCCAAAGTCCGCCTAGGCATGAAAGTGAGGAAAAATCAAAATATTTGCTAAGTGTTGGCGCCCAGCTAAGGAGAATTTCGAAATTTGGTTAAGTGTGAAGGCCTAAAAAGGTGGAGAATCATTTCCAAAGGGGATAAAATGTTGAGATAAAAGCTAAAGTGTTAAGGAAATCCGCCCTAGAAAAGAGGGACGTCCAAGGTGTTCATCCTAAAGACTTACAAAGTCCGCCACACTTGTCAAAGGTGTTAGAGAGGTCCGCCTAAGCACATGAAGAGGGAAAAGAATGATTTATGCTAAGTGTTAATACCAAGTCCAAGGAAAAGTTCGAATATTTGCCTAAGTATAGAGGCTAAATGATGAAAAATGAAGATTTTTGGCTAAGTATCCTGACACTTTCGAGAGGTCAAATGCCAAGTTTGAAAGGGCACGTGCTAAAGAAGATCAGGATGTGGCAAGAAATAAAACGAAGTGTGCCTAACATGATGAGGAAAAGAGGTAAAATTTGCCTAAGTATGGAGAAAATGCGAAGAAATTGTCAACTTTGACCCAAGAAAAATGCACAAGGCAAGGAGAAAGGAAGGATCGTCCTTGGCCAGAAGGAGGAAGAATTTATCAAGCGTCAAAGAAATTCACCCGATGAGGACATCCAGACAAGGATTTTGCCTAGAAAAAATCCGACTGAGCAAGAGAAATATTCAATTTTAAGGCATCAAATCGTGCTCCTGCAAAAGGGAAAATCTCATCGGCTGCAAAGCAAAATAAGGATCCGCAATGAAATTTTCACCTTTAATGGTTTAAATTTGGTTTGGCTAGATTTAAATTGAGGATAAAATTGGAAGATACACTCTTAGCCAAGAAAAATGGAAGGAAAATCGAAATAGCCATGGGGCGAAGACGAACGGGTTGGAATAAATTAAAATATTTTAATATTTTAATAATTTATTTTCAATGCCTTGGACAAAATCAAATTCGCCAGACAATGTTTTGGAGGAAGATAATTTGTGCCGGCCAAAGATAAAATCCGGAGGGCAAAATTAAATTCACCATGGCTTCAAGAGAGAGAGTGGTAAAAAATTTAGGAGAGAGAAAATCTGAATTTGTTTATTTTATTTCTTGCAGGTGGATGACGACGCGAGGCGAGTCTTCAAAGAAGAAGCAAAGGCATGGAATGGGGGCAAGTCTGCTTCAAGCCAGATAGAGTGAAGGAAAAAGATGGCACAAGCACGAGAAAGTCTGACTTTGCCCAAGCTCAGCATGTCCAAACCTTTTCCGACTTTGCTTGGAGAAGGTATGTCCAGACATCCATAAGATCCGCCAAGTACAATGGCAAACATGATGCAAAGTCCGACCTAGACCAAGAAAAGAAATGTCAAAGTGTTGAGAAGGTTCGCCAAGCATAAAGAAAAGATGGCAAAACCACTAGCAAATCCAACTTTGCTCAACTGAGAAATGGCACAAGCATGATAAAGTCGACTTTGATTGAAGGAAAACATCCAAGCTCATGAGAAAATTAGCTAAAACTCAAAAAATTGGCTAAGTGTTGATACCTTGGGGAGAAGAATTCACTAAGTGTTGGACGGAAAACAGGAAGGATGAAGAGGAAAAGGAGGAGGAAGTGAATAAAATCCTTGTCCAAGGATGGAATTTGTCCCATATAGCAATGTGCTAGATCTCGGGGACTGAAGAAAAATCCATAGGCAAAGTTCATCCAAAATCTTGGCTAAGTGTTGAGTGGTCCAGATGAAGATGTTACAAAATGAGCCTGAATAGCCAAAATTTGGCTAAGTCTAGGAAATACTTCATAGAGGAAATTCCAATTTCCTCCATTGTGGCAAAAGCACAGAGGCATCCTTCTCCAAATTCAAGACACTTGAACGGATATCCAGACATCTTGAAAGGATTTCATCCACAATCCCAGACCTGTTGAAGCAATCAGGACAACTTCTTGAGGGATTTCATCTCCTGAAGAATTAAAAACAAACTTCCAATCAGAATCAGATGGTGACAAGAAGAGTGTTCCAAACAGATCTCCATACTTAGACAATTTCTCGGCACAAATTGGAGAATTCAGAGGGGAGATCCCAAGGAATAGCATCAACCCAGCTCAAGCAGGAGGAATTTCAAAGCAACCAACTTCAAGTCCAGACACCTGCTCCAAGGGGAGACTTCCAGACCTCAAAGATTCCAGTACAGGTAAGAAGAAGAAATCAAAGTCTCAAAAGGAATCCAGGATCACGGCTAGGAAGGAAATAAGCACAACGGACAGAGTCATCGGCAGGGAAAATATTCTAAGGCAAGCACGTGGAAGAAAAACGAAGCAACCAAGGAAGGCATCCAACACGCTGAGGTGGCGCCTCATCATCTTCCAACCAATCAAATTGTTCCAAATCAACATACAACAACTTTCTATTTTATTGTTGATTTATATTTAGCAAAAAGGACAAGTGTCCTCAAATGAAATTTTCTCATTGGTCGAAAGTGACAAACCCTAATTAGGGTTTTATTTTGTAATCTCGACCGTTGATTTGAAATCAATCTTGGCCATTGAATTGTAATTGGGGAGCCTATAAATTGAGCTCGCCCCCTCATTTGTAAAGTGTGGAGACAGATTATGTATATTGTCGCATTGAGACTATTTTGAATGATAAAAGCTCTTGAGCATGATTTGCCTTGAATCACTTCTTATTGTTGAATAGTAAGCGAGGTTACATATTGCCTTCCGCCATAGATTAGAGTTAAAGTTAGATTAAATAGAATTTGCTTTGAAAAGTTGTTAAATTGAATGAGAGATTGATCGTATTGATTCAATGGTGAAGTGTAGCTCATACTTTTTTCGAATGGATGATTTGCATTCGATTTGTAAAGTTAGCCTGAGCTCTTAAACGTGGAAGCTTAACTTCAACCTCATTCGAGGTGTGAAAATTATTCTCACAAACCCCTTGAAGATTGCACCCACTTTGCGTATGTTGTCCTGCAGGAGGCGAAACAAAGTGTGGTTTATTTCTCTTCACCGAGTCCTTACTGTCTCTTGAGTTCTTAGGCTTAGACTAGACTCCCCTAAACCCTATTCTTTTTGCCATTTTTTTTGAGATCCACAATTGAAAGTCCTAATTGAGAACCTACAAAGATAAATTTCCTAAGTCCCTAGCTTGTGCAGACTTTCTACGTAAGTCCCCTTGTTTATTACCAGCATTATCACAACGACCATTGAGCTTATCCACACGTCGAGACCCGACTAAAGAAACCTTGGAATCGCCATATGATCTTCTAATCTTAGCATACGCGGTGATTTTTCAAGAGAGGATAGAGTGTCTTTGGACATTTTATTACGTGTGTTCTTGGATGATAAGCGTACACCAACACAACACTTCTAGAATGGGAAATGACATTCCTAATGATCCATAGGTCATAGTTCTTGCTACCAAAATTCCAACTAGCCATGTTAAGTTGATGATTCTTACTCAAAAGATCCTGTTTTGCGAATATCTCATTGGGTGGCCATTTTCAGTGTGCCACAATGAACATATTTAAAATAGACCAAACATTATCATAGCGAAGTATCTTACCTTGGAGTGGATCCTTGATGATCTCCATGCATTGAGTGGCTTGGGTTCCTCAAGCACTCACCTCTCTTCTTTTCACTTCAGCCATGCTTGGGAATCCATTCAATATGCCATGGAGTATCACCTCTTTCTTATCCATCTTGAATTTCAAGTCTATAATGTCATTTTCAAAGAAGTTTGACCACTGCATGCCAACAATTATCCTCACTTCTTCTAAACTAGTGGTATAATGTTTAACTTGGACTCCAATAACTCTAACCATGATGTCCCAAGCTTTTCCACTTGAAAAATTGTTTGGATCAGACTGTATGTGGGCTGGAAGGTGGCTGTAACAGTCATACATCACCCCAAATTTCCCCCCCACCAGCACTAAAATTTTTGGATGTTTGCACTTAGTGATCTCAACATGTGATACATTCTACACACAACATTAAACCAAGAGATATTCTCCATACCTTGGCTGTAACACTGCATTATTTTGCTCAGAATCATAAATGTAATAGCTGGAAATCACCTTGTACTAGCTACAAACACTTCAACAATGATAATGGGCTGGAAAGTTCCCCAGAATGTGACTGAAAACTCTTCTTTGGCTGCAAGGAAAGTGTAGGAAGTGCTGGAAATGTTGGGACAACATATCTAAGATTTGAAACCATACTCAAAATGGCCCTTAGCTAATATCAATTGCAACTAATACTCATCCCAGCTATGTCAAATTGGTGTTTCTCAACAAAAATGCTCCATTTAACAATTATCCCCTTTGGTGGCCACCTTAGAAGAGTAATATCGAGCATAACCAAAGTAGACCAAGTACCATTATGATTAAACACCTTGTCTTTGGAAAAAAATGTGGTTGTCATCAAATAACCTTTCATCCATAGAGCCATGATAACTCTAGGATCTCCTTCTTCAATGGCTTGAAGTTCTATCTCCTCTTTCTTGGATTCCAACTCCATAGTGAACTCTCCCATTAAATGCTCCCAATGCAAGCTCCATGTTTTGTTGATCCCTCCATGACCCATGATATATAAATCTTTGCATATCTCTTGTTCACCCGAAAGGATGACCAATTTCCTTACATTTATGATGCTAGGAATTTGTAGTGTCTCATTCTTCATGAATCCTCCAACTTGCTTGTAGCAGGATACCCAAAACGCCATACCATACTTAGTCACAAAATCTTGAGCATCAAAATGACATCTATTTTTCTTACCATCATCTAGCATCACACACCTCGGGGTGACTATCTCCATTTGGCCATCATCCACCATCTCGTCTTCAATTGTAGTACTTTGCTCCCATGAGTGATCTATGAACCTGAACATTGATTCTTCACAATCTAGTTAGAATGCAAAACAAACCCTATGTGATTCTTCATAAACTTCCTTTCATTCTGAATGCAAGAGATGGAGAACTCAATAGTAACATCAATGCCTCCATCCATTTTGACCCTCAAGAGTTTACTTAGATCCCATATGTCAAACAATTTAGAATTTGAAACAGAGTCCACATGCCCTATACTGCAATTTGTATCCCTTACTCTATCAACCTTTTTTGCATGCTTTCCATGATGACAAGAATTTTGTAGTGACATAGAAAGCAACAAATCTGAAATATTTTTCGTACTTTAGGTTGTGAACAAAATACTCAACCTCTTTCCTTCGATGAGAATTTTGTTGAGATATTTTCAGCACCTCCATTTTTGTGACTCAAAACTCTCAACTTAGACTAACAAAAACATTCTCCTCAAATGCATACTCATTAATCAATGGCTCCCCATTTGGAAGTTTGAAAGATAGTGCATGATTGGGAGCATCTTCCTTCAACTTGAACTCTTCACATCCCACAAGTAGAACCTTTTCCACCTTCACTTCATCGATATTTTGCTGGTACATGCGATCATTAGAAACCAATTAAATATCTTCTCGTACCAGAGAATTTTTACCTTCAACTTGCTTGTTGGGTCCCTCTTGTTCTTGCTCCATGATGTCTTGTGACTCTAAATTTGATTGTTCCTCTTGCTTCATGGTTATTGCCTTGGCCAATTCCTTCAATTCTAAGTTTTCTTCTTTCTTCAAAAACATTCTCTTTGTCTCTCGATGCTCCATCCATGCATCTGATGTTCATGCAATTCCAATAACATTTCTAACATGGATTTTTGAATTGTCTTCCTCTCTTTTACCTACAAACACTAAACATTGATATGCAGTTGTAGAAGCATGAAACGATGGAGATAATCTACCATAAAATGTTAATTTCTGATGATTCACAAGTTAGCAAGATTTTGGCTTTGATACCACTGAAATGTCCCTTAAATATTTTAATGGAAAACCTTGATTTTTATTTTTGAATTTTCAAATGAAAATGGAATGTGCCAACCAATATTTCACTCTGAAAATGTAAATTTTTGGTTCCTTTTTTATTTTGCAATAAATTGGAAGGTAACAGCCAATATTTAATTCAAAAATATAATTTTTCTAATTTCCAAATTAAACCCTAGTTTTTGCAAAATTGAGAATAAACCCTAGATACATAGAAATTTGGTTGAAACCTCTCAAAATGACTTATTTTGCTTCTGAAAATAAATTTTTGATTTTTGGAGAAACCCCTAACTACCGTAGAAAATTTAGAATAAACCCTACGGGTAGAAAATAGTTGGAAACCCTTTCAAAATAATTTATTTTATCCTAAAAAATTAAGAACAACTGTTTACAATGCCCAAAGTGCAATTTTCTAAATTTTACAAAATTATACTCATTGTAATAGTTGTATGATTGTACAACTAGGGTTTTTTTGTTGAATGGACGTCTATGAATGCTCCTGCTACTATATGGTTGCTGGAAAAATTAATAATATTTTTTCTTCTGCTGTTTAAACCCTAAAAAATACAGTTTTGAGATTTTGTCCATGTCTAAACTATATGTTGTTGGTCAACTATGTTGCACAACCACTTGAGAAAATGTATAGCAAGCTGGAAATGCTCAGATCTGATTATTTGATGCCCTCTTTGTTGGAAAGTATGAGTTTTACAATGCTGAAATGTCTTAACCAAAAAATGGAATTTTGTTCTCACCTCACACTAGGCCATTGTTAGAATATGCTTGAAACCCTTGAAATATGCAACAACTTAGATTGGAAACAAGGGTTTTCGTCCTTGATCCAATATGATGAACTCGAAGAGGGTTTTCGTCCTCTAAAATTTGAACATGCCAAGGGTTTTTTGTTTTTGGATGCCCTAGATTGAACAATTGCTCAAACTTGAAAGTAGTATCCAAACGATAGCTTGAATCCTCCCCAAACGAAGATAGGTGCCTCTTTGATATACCTTTTCAAATTGGGCCCTTACGTCCTAAATTTCCCTCCAAGTGTTTAAAATTCTTTTAATTATTAATTTAATTTATTTATTTTAAGTATTTAAAATACTTTAATTTTAATACTAGTGTTTAAAAACACCTTTTATTTTAATTATATTAATATTATCAAGTTGCCCTTAAAATTAGAGATTATTGGGCTCAGCTTAAATAATGTTTTTAATTATCTTAATTTGAAAAAAAAGGGGACATGACAAAGGATTAGAGGTCAGGCAGGAGAAGGGAAAGGGAAGAACCCCACAATTTTTCAAAGCATATTAAACTTGATTGGAAATCATGTCATGCCCCACCCACGTAAGTCTAGGAGATCACAACATGTAAATAGTCGAGGAAAGAAAAAAGATCAGATCGCTGCTTATATTCTATGCTAAGGAACTAAATTAACAAAAAGGTTGATTAATATTTGACAAAAGAATGTCATGGGTGGCGACTCTACAAAAGCATAAAATTAATAATAAAAAGGTTTTTAGGCAGTGCTTGGTTATGAAGGGATGTGTCCCTTACTAAGGTAAGGATGTGAATGAAGAGATGTGACTTGCCGCCCCCCTCCACCATTGAAGATATATAAGAGAGATAAAATCATTTGAAGGAGGGAATGGGAATAAGCATTTGGATCTAAATTAAGGAATACATAAGTAATTAGATTTCTGCTTCTATGATTATCAACAGGTAGTGTTGTAAAATTGCACCCCATGGCAATTTCACACTTGCACATTTAGCTTGTTGCATTTATGGCACCCCACCACATTAATGAAAAAACCTTATGAGTTGGAATTTCACAATTTCAATTTCATAGGGGACAACGATGAAGCCTTAACAGTTCAAACACCTCATTTCTTGCAAATTTTTGAGTAGGACACTTGCGTAACACGCGGACGTTCGCATGACACACTATCGTCCCCAAACTTTTCGAGTTTCAAATGAGGGAATCTCGTGTGTTTTGCTTATGACACACGTCATTGCGGAAAAATCGCAAGTGTAACAGCTCTTCTTGCCCATGCAGTCTCATGAAACTCCTCTTTTCACTCATTATTTCATTCATTCACTCTCTTGTTTGATATTTCTCTCTTCTACATCTTTTCTCTCTCTCTCTCTCTCTCTCTCTCTCTCTCTCCGCAGTGAAGCTCTGCCAAATTCTTGTCTCAGCAATAGCTAAGGCTTTCTTGGAAGCAAGCATATCTTGTCTATCAAGCCAAGAGGGGAGCCACAAATTGTTGGTAATGCTCTCTTGTCTATTTTGTCTTGTCTATTTACAATCGTTTGTCTCACCTATTACATTTGTGATAGCGGCTCTCCTCCACAACAGGGTTTGTTTCCATCACACATCTATTACATTTTATGTCACTTTGTCTATTTCTATCTATTTGGTTGTCCATGGAGGTGGAAACACCAAAATGGCAGTTTGACTTAGGAAAGCCCTGAAATAGCCCCAACATTTTTCCTTATTTTTCTTGTGTGCAGATGTACGATTTCGCAGAGCTGGGTATTGCAGATTTAAGGTTTTTATCTTTTGTTTTGACAGGGACAACAACGTGGGGCATAGACGTCCCTGCGGTGTGTTGTCGTTTGTGGCCGAGGCTTTGCCATTCTGGGGGTAGAAGCTGTAAGTTCTAAGCTTTCTATTTCCATAATCTATATCTTGTAACTATGTATCAGTTTTTGTTAATCAATAGTTTCATCATTCTTGCTCTCAATAGCTTAGTATTTCATTTAATCAAGTTATTGCAATATTCTTCATTTCATAATTTGTCACTTGAGCTTGTACTTTGAGGTAAACAAGGGCCATTTGCTCCCTGTAGACTCTTTTTCGTCTTAGAGACTCGGGAGTAGTGAATACCCTCCTTTACACGGCATAGTAGTAGTAAGTTCATGTGTGGAATTATGTTATAAATACAATATTTAATCTTGATGAAATTATAGTGATTTTGTGAGTAATTGTATTGCTTTCCAATTTAAGTATTGCTTTTTAAGTATGATTAATGGTATTTTTATTGGATTAATGTATGATGACATATTAATATAATTAACCTATTTTGAATTAAGTAGAAATGATTGCAAAATAGGAAGGCCGGTCAACCTTTCGAGTTCACAAGAGGTGAAGGCCTAACATACCCGCCATCAAGTATGCCACCAATAGGGGATTAAGCCTCTTGGGGCGAGAGGCATATGTGTGCTCTTGGGCTTTGTGGAAGGGAGGTAGTCTTCATGCTCTTATCAAGTACACCATCCATAAGGGGTTAGGCCTCATGGGTTGGGAGGCTTATTAGTGCTCCTACGCTTGATTAAGGAGGACGACCAGCCTGCAAGGTGGAATGAGGGATGGAAGGGCGACCCAACTTCCATGCTCCCGCATACAAGGATAACTATCCTTGAGACTGCCGTTTGCAACGTTTCTATCAAATTCCTAATATGGTTACTATAGGAATATGTTAGGATGATTATTAATACTATCAATTTCTAACTTTTATGGATAATAGTTGTCCTCATGGATTATGTTGGAAACTAACATTGTTGCAGGACCTAAACTAGGATTTATATCTTATAAAGGGAATTTCAATTGGTAAATTTAAAATATTAAATGTACTACATTTCTTATTTTGATTGAAATTGTGGTTTTAGGGAAAAATCTAGGAATATCCCAAATAGGGGACATTACAAATCCGGAAAGGGAGAAAGAAGGGATGCAAAAGAGGATAGGTGGTTAGGACATGGAAAGGAAATGAAAGAAGTTCAAATGAACTCCACAACTCCACAAAAGGGAAAAGGAGAAAGGAGAAAGAGAAAGGGAGAATGTGGGGATGTGGAAGAGGATAGAAGGTCAAGAGGTGAGGACAAGGAAGTTGAAGTTAGAATTTCCATTGAGATCTTGCAAACTAATGGAATGAAGGAAAATGAAAGGGAGAAGGGACTTGATAGAATTAATAGAATTTCTATGTAGGACCTATGATTAGGACAAGAGGTTAGAAAGCTAGACTATGTCCAATAGTCCACTAAAAATTTGCAAAAGTTCAAGAAAATGACTAAAACCTTCCCAAACTTAGAACTCTCTTGTATTATTTGCAACTAACAACATTTTTTATGAACATGGGGATGATGAGGAACAACATTTAGGAAAATTTGACCAAGGGAGGCCCATTTAAAGATTTCTTAGATTGGTTATATGGCATATCCCTTTCTAGCTGGGTCGGTTCAACAGTAAAATAAATAAATAAACAAATAAATAAAATAAAGTGTTTTTAAACACTTACATTTTTTAATAATATTTTAAATTTTGAATTTTGGCCTACTTGGATCTTTTTTTGGGCACCAATTTTAATGATTTAATATTAATTTAAAATAATAATAATATTTCTTTTTTTTGGGGGGCCGACCTAGTTTTCTTTTTGGGTGCCAACTTCAAATCAAACAAGTATAAGTATATTTTTACCAGCTAGGTGAAGGCATCTGGAGAATTTGATTTGATTTTTGGGAGAAATCCTAAGAACTGGTTGGCTAGGATACAAACCCTAGCTATCCTCTAAGGTTGGGATGAAACCCCTGACCTTATCCTATCAAGTTTTCCTTTCAAATTGCATTTTCAGATCTTAGATTTCCATTTTAACCTAGTGCAGGTCTGTCCAGCAAATTGATCGCCATTTTGGGATTGTTGGGAGATTTTGCAAATAGTTTTCCAATTGAACATTCCAGTTTCAAGCGCAAAATCATTGAGCAAAATATATCAAGGTTTGGGCGAGCTTGGAGGTGCGAAAACCCTAGATCACCATTGTTGGGGTTCTTAACCAACCTAAGCAGGTTTTATCAACATTCTGGATACCATTTCTAGAGCTGCGCCTAGGGATTGGGGTCTGATCGACCAAGGGCTACATCTGTTTGGTTGATTGGAGTTTGTGTCACCATATTCCCAGAAGGAGATCTGTCTAACCTAGTTCTCACAACACTCAATTTCCTTTCACAGGAGCTTGTTGCAGGTCAGGACAGGCCCTTACAGACCTAAATTGACCCCACTTCAGTCGCCCTTGCTGCCAGTACAACCATCTGGCAGTGATCTCACTCTTCAACAGAAAATATATTGTATCCAAGAAGTCTGCATACCTCACAGACTGTTTGTGAGTCTTGGTATGTAATCCAATAAAAGATATTAATGTCATAAAGTTCAAACTGACAAGTTTATTGTGCACTCTACCTTGCTAGGGAATAAATTACTATTCAAACTGATAATTTGTTTTAGATCTGTAGTTGCAATTTGTTCAGGGTTTAATGATTTATATTCCAGTGTTGCATAATTCTACTTACAAATAACTTGTTATCATAATTTGATTTCTGAATCTTGTCGAACCTGTAATCTTAGAGCAAGCAAACCCTAGTGTTATTACATTATAGGTGATGGGAAAAATATAGCCTAATGCACAAATGGATTAGGAATCAAGAAATTCTTTGCATTGTCAAATTGAGTACTAGCATTGGCTTTGGTTGGGGATGTATGTCTCTTGCAAGCACAACTAAAATCCAACTATCTTTAGGAGCAAACCAAAAAAAGTGACAATAAGGGGACTGAAACAATTATGTTTCATCATGATCAGTAGTGGTTGCAATTGCACAAGGAAAAAATACACAAAACAAAATGTATAGGGAAAAACTCATTACTCATGAGATGTAATGCTCAATCCATTGTATCATGGACTAGCAGCTCCATTGTATCATGAACTCTGGTTACTCTCCTAAGATAGTATACACTAAGACCATACTCTTCAACAAATTTATATGGCCATGCCATGAGCCATACTTGAGTTTAAGCTTCTTCTTGTACTTGTTGGTCTCTAGACTACCTTCTTTCCATCTTCAAGTCTTTTGATTTGTTCACTAATGCTGGGTTTGATGGAAGTAGGACTCACCACTCCTCTCTTGGAAGAGACAAATTTCTTCTAGCAACTAAAGTATTCAATGTACCAAACAAAAACTTACATCCTGAATGCCACTTTTTTAGTTCAAGTTGATAGGATGCCAACTATTCACAGTAAAAATCCAGTAATGTGGCATAATTTATTTCAAGTTGCAAGGTCTTATAGATGATTCAAATTTAAAACTTCCCTAGCAATGGTGCCATTCTATTGGTCTAAGTTGACAAGCTACCAACTTTATCCAAATAAAAGTACACAACAACACAACCTCTTAACTGGCAATGTTGCAAGGATCTTCAATAAAATTTTCAAATTACCTCTTACTTGGTAACAACTAATACATCCCTAACAATGATCAATACACCATCCTCAACAATGGAACCTATTTGTTAGCTCTCAAAATTTCTGCCCACACTCCTAGAGGAATCAATCTGCTTTAGGGTTGGGGATATGTCATCTTGAAGGGGCATTGATTAGCTTATCAACAAAATGTGAGTGATTTAAGGCCAATAGTTGAGAGTGGGTATTCTCTTCTTTGCTTCGAGCTTAGCCAAACCTAGTAGGGTGTTCCTAGAGCTATCCTTAATAGGATTGATCACAAGTGAAGATAAACAAACTAAAATTGTAGTGATAGTACTCAATGTACACTTGGCTCCAAATGTTTTCACTAGACCGAAAACTAACCTACTGCACATAAAACCTCTTTTAAGCTGATATGAACATCTTTGCACAAATGTAAGATGAAGGTATGCAAAACATGATTCCTTAGGATAAGAACTTTTGTGGCTCGCTATAGATGTTTCCCTAGACGAATCACTAAATCATGAGGTGCATACATACTATTGGCCTACTCTTAAGCTACTAGTGTAAGATGTTTTCATTTTGAGTGCATGGTTGGTCATAAACTTCTATGATTGGTGCCTAATCCATTGGGTTATATAGTCATGTTTTTCCAAGAGAAACAACAATTGAAATCACAATAGAATATGATTTGCACATATACATACACCAAAGATATGATATCAAACAACTAAACATACTTAGTAATTGTAGTCCGCATACAATGCCTTTATCATGTTTTATTAATATGTTTGTATCTGACTATGTATTATTTGTTTGTTGGCTTTTGGGTAGTTATGAAAGTTAGTTGATAGATTTTGTATTGTCAAGGAGAGCAGTATAGTCTAGTCAAATCGACCTTGATCCTTGGCTGACCATCTCTTGTCTGCTTATGTAATAACTTCATGTGCAAATAAAGATATGCTTTTACTCCTCTATTTGGTATGTAATCTTTATTTTGTTCACTATTTCAAGTATTCATTTTATCAAATAGGAGAATAAATAGTAATCCATCTCCAAACTATAAAAATATGAATACAATAAAGAAGAGACCATTACAACACTTGCAATGGATTAGAATGTTGTTAAATTCATCAAATTTTCATTACAATCATACCAACACATGTGGCAAGAGGATACCTAAGCTAGAATGTTATCACAATTCATCACATAGAAGTTCCCATGAAGATCTACAAATGGAGCAATAGAGACATTCAATAATTGACATCATTTACAATACAAAAACCTCTTTGTGATTTACAAAATGTGTACTCTCTGGGCAGTTAGACTTGTAGGAGTTAAAACCATATAAATTCCTTGGCACCCTCAATCTCATGGAAGGCCAAAATGACCTACCTTTTATATGGAACATAGACTTGTATATATAGCCTTTTGCCTGGTTGCCTAGTTGCTTGCAAGAATTCAACAAAGAACAAGAGTTCATAAGTGTAGTGTGCAAGACAAGCGAAATCCCATGGAATCAATAGAATGGATCATGGAGCTTACATGAAGATCATCAACATCTAGAACTTAACCACTGCATTCATGACAAACTAGATTTCTTCATCATCCATCATTGAAACTACATGTAGATCCATGCCTTTGGGATGATGATGGTTTTCAAGTGGGAAAATTCTCTTGGAGTAGTTATAGGAGTCAAATCTAGTCATTAATGGGGTCTTGGAAAGATCTGGTGAGTGATAGAGGCAATATGGAGGAAATGCGAAAATTCAATGTGAGACGGGCGGTCAGGATGAGAGATGTGGGGTGTCACTTCAAGACTAGAGGTCAAGATAGGATATTACAATAGAAGTCTAGAAGACCATTGAAACTTCATAAATGAATGAAAATGAGTAAGTTGAGGGATGTGAGAAAACATGTGGGGAAAGGATGTAGAACTAGAGGTATGAAGATCCCAAAGTCCAAAGGAACTCTGCATAGCAAGAGGAAAGGAGCAACAAATCCATTGGGTAACATTGTAGGAATACAATATAGAAATGGAGGTTGGAAGTGGAAGTTAGGATGGGACATTGAAATGGTAATTTTGAAAATCCACAAAGGGGTGAATTAAGAAAAGGAAGCACTTTGGGAGAAATGTGGGATCTCACTACAAAATTGGAGGTTAGGATGGGATGTTGAAATGGTAGTCTAGAATTCCACTGAAATTGTACAAAAGAAAAGGATCAGAGGGAATGTGGCAAATGATTGGAGGGAATACAGGAAAAGATGGAAGGATGGGAGGTCTGGATATGGAAAGATGAAATGGAAGAAGTCCAGATAAATCTCACAAATATGCAAATGAGAAGCAAAGTGAAAGGGGTGAAAGGAAAAAATGATTTGGAGGTCAAGAGATCAAGAGATGAAGGGAAGATAGAAGAATTTTGTTGGAACTCTGCATGAGAGATTAGAAAGGATGTTCAAAAAACATGCAGAATTGGCAAAGGGAAGTGGAGGATAAACTGGAGGAAGTTTAGCGGTCTAGAAGTGCAATTGAATTCCACAAAAATAAGAATTGAAAGGAATTTCGAAAATGATCTAGGAACTAGAGGTTTGGATGTCTGGAGGTGGAGGGGAGATGGAAGAAGTCTGAATGAACTTTGCAATAAGGAAATGGGGAAGGAACCAAGGGTTGCGGGAATCAAGAGAGGAGAAGGAACAAAGGTTGGGAGGAAGAAGAGAAAGGGAAGAAGTCCGGATGAACCTTGCAAGTCCGCAAAGCACATGAAAATTGACTATAAGTTTAGGATAAGAGAAAGTGGGGATGTATAAGAGGATGGGAGGTTGGGACATGGAAAGGAAACAAAAGAAGTCTAAATGAATTCCACAGATCCACAAAAGGGAAAAGGGGAAAGGGGCATGACAGAGAGAATGTGGGGAAGCAAAAGAGGATGAGAGGTCAAGAGGTGAGGACAAGGAAGTTGAAGTTTGGACGTTTATCAAAATCACACAAATTGATGGAATGAAGGAATACAAAAGGAAGAAGGGACCCGATAGACTTAGCAGAATTTCTATGCAAGACAAACGGTCAGGACAGAAGGATAGAAAATTGGAAGAAGTCCACAGTCCACTAAAACTTTGCAACTGCACAAAAACTAATGAAAATGACCAAAACCTTCCTAGACTTGGAACTTTCTTGGACATTTTGTAACTTCCAACATCTGATATGGACATGGAGGATGATGAGGAACTTTAGGAAAATTTAACCAAGGGAGATCCATTTAAAGATTTATGAGATCTGTTATAGGTGATGGGAAAAATGGGGCCTAATGCACAAGGGGGCTAGGACTCAACCAATTATTTGCATTGTTAGATTGAGTCCCAACAGAGGGTCCAAATGTAATCTTCATGGTTTGAAAAGGAGATAAAAAAGAAGCCATTCCTCATAGCTGAGATCTCAAAATGGCCAAAAAGTCTCCATTTGCACTGTGCCCATTTCCTAAAAACATCAATGTTAGGCCTAGCACCTATAAACTTCCCAATGAGAGAATTCTCCAGCCTGGAGAACACCATATCTATGATTGAATCAAGAACCGTAAGAGAAACACTTTTGTCTTCCCCAACTAGTTGTAAAGTTAAGGATTGAGCAAGCTTGGAATAAGGCTTACCTATAACAGCCTCAACCCAGAATTTCCTCAAGGCCAGCCCACCACCTGTTCCAGCAACATTCAAAATATCTGGTAGCACCACAGAATCCTTACCATGTCCCTCTTCTATCTCCGTGCATTGAGTGTCAAACAGCAAGAACCGTGTACTACAGCCTTTTGCGTAACTGGCACAGCCTGCACCACATTAACAGCATCCCCAACCTGACAATTCTGTCCAGCGCAAAGAAGGAAGAGCTCACATTTCTTTCTTTGGACACTACATGAGGGGCAAGATGAGCCTTGACCCCCTAGTTCTGCATCCGTTCACAAAAGGCAGATGCAGCAGCATTGGAACCTTTCCCAGCACCACTTGTAGGACAAAGGGAAGAGAAAGCCTCTACGTAGCCTGTCTCAAACCAAAAATATTAGAAATGCCATTGATTTTTATCACGAATCAAAGATTTTAACAATGACTCAAGGTTCCTTGATACTATGTAATTATGAGTTTTATTTGATAGGATCATAGGAGTATGCCATATTTCACGTAGACATATATTTACCTTTCCATGTGCATCATATCCCATATTGTATAATGCACCATTGTTTTTCATCAATACATTTTTAATTTTTTATATCTATTACATATTAACTATTGAGCCTTATAGAAGTCACTTATTAAACCTAATAACCAAATCATAACAGTCTATAGACTAACAAAGATGGATAGATCCATCCGCTATTGTATAACTCATCAAGCCTCAGACTTCATACCAATACTTAAACATTCAATATGGATTACCAAAGAATACCGTCAGCAATAGGGAGACGAGGTTTACAGAAAATGCTTGGAAAGAGATTTACATACACCTTGGGATCCACTTAAACTCTGGTAGTCAAGATCCTTGACAATCAGATAAAAAGGTAAAAAAAAATAATCAAATTACAGAAGTTAGGCTACAACAAAACGTTCTTGAAAGGGAAATTTACATTTGTAAAATTTCAGAAACTCAACTCATTGAGGATGCTGATTCTTTCGAGACAGGTGTTATTATGGATGCTTGAAGCTTCTCCTTACCAGAGAATGTTTTTACCAATATCAAATCTACGAGTGCATAAGCTAAGAATAGAGACTCAACTATACCATATTTTATAATGTTTTTGAGTATGAATATGACCTTTTTCTCTTTTTAGTCAACATGCCAGTCCTAGAAAAGTATCTATTTTTGGTCGGTGAACACTCTTTTATTATACCGAGAGGCTTTATGGACTTGGGCACATTTTATGGACTGCGACGTCATGGCAACCTGGGCTATATGACTGCTTCAACTCATGATCCTGCACCACAGAAAGCTTTCCAACAGTTGAATCTCAGACCTTTTTCTAGGTGGAGTTCCCTCCCCACCAGTCGATCTGGTCCAATGGACACTAGGAAAGCATTTTTAATGCATCTGCATAGACAACAATTAGTCTCTTTAAACTCACTTCCAATTCAACCTGTTCTGTCCATTGATTAGCAAGGAAGGTGAAGATGGAAGAGATTTGTAAGAAGATTGTATTTGTGTCAAAAAAAGTTGACGATACCAACAAATTGCCCAAAGATTATCTATACTATTGCTTCACTGTTTCTGCACATATTGGTTCTGCTCATATGGGCAACATGCGAAAACTATGGTTGAGCTCAAATTGAGAAATTTATAACTCATGTCTTGGGGATGATGAAAACTCCATCAAATAGTTGCTGATACCAACAAATTACCCAAAGGTGATCTATACTCTTTCTTTATTTTTTCTGCACATATTGATTCTGCTCATTTGGGCAACTTGGGAAAACACATATCGGTGTTAATTTATGTAGCTTGGACAGTGTTCCATTGTCTAGAAGTGTCATTTAATTATTTAATTATTTTCTAGAAACCTCCAGAAAAGGGCTGAGTTGTCTAGATAATTATGTAATTAAATAAATTGATTCTCCTAGAGACTTCTAGAATCCAGTTAGTTAGGGTTTTTAGAGTCTATTTAATCTTAGCCATTGATTGAGATTAAATCATGGCCATTGGTTTTCCAATGAGAAAAGTATAAAAGGGGATCAATGGGCAATTGGAGAACACAACAAGTAGACTTGCAGTGATAGCAAGTAGAATTGCAGTGAGAGCAAATAGTCTTGCAGTGTTAGCAAGGGCGCAGTGATAGCGTTGGGGATAGCAGCTGTGGAATTTCAGCAGGAGAAATTGAGGGAAGAATTTCCGGAGAAGATTATTGCCGGAGCTCTGCCAGTAAGAGGCAAGCAGTTTTTGTATTCCTTAATTTGTTGAAGTTTAATATAATTCCTCATCTGCAGCAGTGGTTTTCCCTTCGGGGTTTTTCCACGGACAATTTGTCCAAAAATATTGTGTTCATTATTGTGAATGTTTTCTTCTCTATTCTTGTGAGTTTTTATTGGTGAAGTTGCAGTTGTGTTATTCTTCGATATTTGCTGAGAATTAATTTTCCAGAGTCAAATAATCTATGTATTAGATAGGAGATTAATAATCAGTAACTGCAATAGAATTTTCACATGGTATCGAGCTGATCACGAGGCGAATGGAGAAACAACAAAGGAAGGAGAAAGATCCACGCCTCTTTAGAAATTATTATTATTTTTTTCTTTATCTTTGAGATAGCCTCGGCGAGGTTTAAAGAGATCCCGGAATGATTGGATGGGCTAATTTGGTGTCTGAAGCTTGAAATTTCTTTGTTCTTTGGAAAGAATGGGATCAAGGAATATGTGACCCGGTGTTGTACACGTACCTGAGATCCATTGACTCTTAGCATATAAGAAGGAAGATGCCAAGGCGAGGAGGATGATTCTTGATGGTGTCAAGGATCATATTGTTCCACATGTCGCAGAGTTAGATACAGCGAAGAAGATGTGGGATGCCATTCTGAATCTGTACCAGAATGCTACCACTAACCGGAAGCTGATTCTCAGAGAAAAGTTGAGGAATACTCGGATGAACAAGGGAGAGGACGTGACAAGTTACCTCACTAGACTCAGACTTGTCAAGGATGAGTTGGCTGCTATTGGAGATAATCTAGGTGATGACGAGCTAGTGCGGATAGCCCTAAATGGGTTTACTAAGCAGTGGGATGTCTTTGTTCAAGTTATTAATGGACGAGACACCTTGCCGAGTTGGGATCGACTTTGGAGTGACTTCACTCAAGAGGAGCTTAGACTAAGTCTTGTCAGTGGTACCAGCAGCAAGAGTTAGAAAAGTGAAGCGGAACAGGAGAACGTTGCCCTTGCAGGAAAAGGGAAAGAAAAGAAGGGGTCTAGTAAAGGATCAAATCCACAAGGTGAGAAGAAGAAGAAGGACCTATCTAAAGTCAAGTGCTATGGCTGTCACGAGTTTGGCCACTATGTCAGCGATTGCCCGCAAAGGAAGAAAGGCAAGAAGCAGACAGCAGCTTCGGCAAGTGCAGATGAGCTCTCTAGTAGAATGGAGGATGAGTTCACTCTCATAGCTTGTATGGCTAGCTCAACCTCACAGGGTGTTTGGTATATAGATAGTGGGGCGTCATTTCATATGACAGGAGTTAGAGAGTACTTCTCCAACTATAAGGAGGAGGATATCAGAATGCAGATCTCTATGGGGAACATGTCCAAGCTCAATCCAATTGGGAAAGGGACTGTTCTATTTCAGAGGGAGAATGGTAAGCGGATTCCCATTCATGATGTGTTGCATGTGCCAGGCTTAGGTATGAATTTGATTTCCATATCTGTCCTTCAGGATAAAGGTTACAATGTACTCTTTAGAGGGGCAAGTGTGTTAATTAAGCACAAGGATTGGAAATCACCCATAGCTATTGGAGTTAGGAGCGGCCGGCTTTATAGGTTGCGGTTTGATACTCATAAAGAGCTAGCGATGAAGCGTGATAATTCTAGAATCAGGAGAGCTATGGCACTTAGGAGGATGGAGCCATATACATCATGGAGCACTTAAATTGCTTAGGTAGAGGCAGTGTAGTGTTCTGAGGTGAGCCTGAGCATGATGATGTATGTAAGGGATGTGTGTTGGGAAGTTTCGCGAAAACAACTTTTTCAAGGAGTGACTGAATCCAAAGAGGTGTTCTTGATCTAGTACAGCTGAACATATAATGGACCAATGTGTGAAGTCTCTTTCGAGGAGGATATGAGCACTTTGTTACTTTTATTGATGATTTCTCCAGGAAGACCCGGATATACTCTTGAAGACCAAGGATGAGGTTTTCACCGCCTAAGAGTTCAAAGCTCTTGTGGAGAATTGACAGGAGGTGAAGATAGCGTCACGACAATGGAGGCGAAATAAAGGGAAAGAGTTCCTGAGTTCTCAATTGTGGAAGGAATCAAGAGAGTGGATCGTTCCTTACAACCCACAAATGCATCGGGTTAAGCCGAGGAAGAATCTGGCTCATATCGCAGGCTGCAAGGGCTAAGGGCCAGATGACCGTGATATGCCACGTTACTTATGGGCAGAGGCATGCAGTATAGCAGTGTACATACAAAACAGGGTTCCATATAAGGTATTGGGCAAGATGACACCAGAGGAGGCATTCTCAGGGAAGAAGCCAGATGTCAGCCACTTCAGGATATTTGGGAGTTTGGCGTATTGTCACATTCCAGGTGCGACACGTTCCAAGTTAGATCAAACTGCAGAGAAGGGGTACTTTGTGGGGTACAGTGAAACCTCAAAGGCATATCGGATATTTATTCCAGGGACCAAGAGGACTATAGTTAGGCGTGATGTCAAGTTCATGGAGGACAAGGCATTCAGGAGGTCCAGAGATTTGCCAGCAGATGATCAGAGTGAGCAGCTAGTGGAAGCTCCAAGGATCATTCAACCAGATCAAGGACAGCGAAGCTCGAGTACAGTTACTAGTACATGCACAAGCTCAGGTGATGAGAATTCGCAGAGTATGGAGCAGCAGATGCAGCAGATCCAAGAGATGCATCAGGGTGATATGGAG